>WAAD01019574.1:87974-161932 GCA_013389945.1 Fregata magnificens
CATTGGAACAGGCTGCCCAGAGAGGTGGTGGAGTCACCATCCCTGGAGGTGTTCAAAAAAGCGTGTAGACGTGGCACTTTAGGACATGGTTTAGGAGTCATGGTGGTGTTGGGTTGATGGTTGGACTTGATGATCTTAGAGGTCTTTTCCAACCTTAATGATTCTACGATTCTAAAATTCTAAGTGTGATGGAGAGTACCTGAAAGGCAGTTTTTGAGCCCTACTTTCTTATAGATCTCTGCTGATGAAGGAGAAAACTCAGCTGGAGTCTCTTCCTTTAACTGTGGTGTTTAGAGAACCGGTCTTTCTTGTGCAATCTCTGCTTGTATTTTGCTGAGCTTAAACATCATCTTTCCTCACTGAGGACACTGACAGAGACTCTGTCCTATACTTGGCTAGACAAAACTTGTAAAATTTGCATACTTGTTAGATTTGGTCAGAGTAAGAATTACTAGGAAGGAAAAAAACCAGAAGAGGATTACTACATACGCCCCATTTCCTTTGGAAACCAAGCTAAAAGCATTATAGATAGGCTTAGAAAATAGTTACACCTGTTAATCTTTGATTGACCTTCCTGATGCTATCAAAACTGAAAGCAGTGAACCATGTGTTTTCCATTTGATTTGCTGTGTTCTTGTTCAATAGGTTAAAATCTAGGACATGTCTTGAAAGATAACCGTTTGACTGGGGCAACCAGAAACCGTCTGCTTGATGATGCTCTTCCACACTACCTGTAAGTTTTCGTAGAGCGCTTGCCCTCTCCCAATGGCAAAGGAGCTGTCAGCTCTGAAGTGTCACAGCTCAGTGACACAAGTCTGACTCGCAAAACAGGAGTTGCCACTATTGCAAACCAACTTCCCGGCTCCATTGGCATCTCATGTCATTAATAGGGCTAATGAGGGTTTGCCTAAGTCAGGTTCAGAAAGTCAGGGAAGAGTTTAAGGTACTTCAAACGCTAAGTGCTTCTTGCACCACACCAAATTTCTGCATATATGATAATTCTGAACTCTGAAATAACAAACTGGTAGAGTAAATACAAGTATCCAGAGGCAGACAGGCAGGCTGAAACTGCACAAGTCAAAAACACAGTACCAAAACCCACTTCTGGGCATGGGAGCCTGACAGTCGGCTACACTACATCTGCAGATCATCTCCAGCGTGCTTCAGCCTGCACCAACAAGGCATTTCCCAAATTCTGCTGTTAGCACAGCCCAGGAACTATATCCAACAGGCAGTTTCCATGTGGGCATGCAGCTCAGCTGAAGGAGTTTAACAGTGTGGACAAGGTCAAGTCCTGCCAGCTGGCCCGAGAACCAAAAACCGCTCTCTGCTGCTGTTTAATCTACTAGCGCAGATGGTGGGAACTCTGACAGAGTTCGCTTCCTCACATGCCATCCACCATTTACTTTCTTTAACTCGAATCCTTGAAAAGATGTCCCATTCTTTAAGGATCACCACCCTATAGCGTCTCACCCTTCCAACACATACATAAAACCGCCCCAAAACACAACTCTGACTGAAAAATTCATGTCTCTAGATGGTAGTTACCAATCCTTTCCCAGTTCCTCCCTTTCCAAACAAGGTGGGTAACATTTTATAGAGATGCTGCTGTTTTGCCTGCTATAATGCTCATCTAGATGCCTCTATATTGCTGTATTTTAATCTGATTTGCACACATAGGGGGAAAATTTGCTGGTTCATAGTTCCAAGGAGTAACTGCACAACCTCCACTAGCTAGATACTGCTGGCTAACACTTACAGAGGACTTTAAGCAGTCAGTAAGCCTAACAAACAAAAAGTGAAATATTTTGGTATGTTTAACCTCCATTCGACAAGTCATGCAGCTGCATTTGAGAGGGTGACATAGATGAGAAAGAGGAAGTTGAGACCAGATTTCAGATCGGACTGTGCATGACATCAATTTAGAAGTATGTTGATAAGAGGCATCATTCCACTGAGCTCACGCTATTCATTATAATTCCTATGGATCCATGAGCAATTGCTAATTACACTTCAGATATGTGACAGTCAGTATGGAGTATATAGGATAACCACCAGAAAAAAAATATTAAACATTCAAAGAATAGAAAAATCAAGGAAATGATGAATAAGCCAATTTTAACACCTTTCACGTAGCTGTACATCTCACATCCATTAAATGTACCAGTTTGCTCCACTAGCAAATAGCACATTATCATCACAGAATCATAAAATATCTTGGGTTGGAAGGGACCTTTAAAGGTCATCTAGTTCAACCCCCCTGTAATGAGCAGGGACATCTTCAACTCGATCAGGTTGCTCAGAGCCCCGTCCAACCTGACCTTGAATCTTTCCAGGGATGGGGCATCTACTGCCTCTCTGGGAAACCTGTTCCAGTGTTTCACCACCCTCATCGTAAAAAATTTCTTCCTTATATCTAGTCTAAATCTTCCCTCCCTTTCCTTGTCCTATCACTATAGGCCCTACTAAAAAGTTTGTCCCCATCTTTCTTATAAGCCCCCTTTAAGAATGGAAAGGCTGCAATGGGGTGTCCCTGAAGCCTTCTCTTCTACAGGCTGAACAACCCCAACTGTCTGAGCCTGTTCTCATAGAAGAGGTACTCCATCCCTCTGGTCATCTTTGTGGCCCTCCTCTGGACCCGCTCCAACAGGTCTATGTCTTTCTTGTACTGAGGACTCCAGAGCTAGATGCAGTACTCCAGGTGAGGGTATGAGAGTGGAGTAGAGGGGTGGAATCACCTTCCTCGACCTGCTGGCCACGCTTCTTTTGATGCAGCCCATGGTTGGCTTTCTGGGCTGCGAGTGCACATTGTCGGCTCATGTCCAACTTTTCATCCACCAGTACCCCCAAGTCCTTCTCCATGAGGCTGCTCTCAATCCCTTCATCTCACAGCCTGTATTGATACCAGGAGTATTCCTTAGGAACAGGAATTAAGCAGAATGACATACATGCTCAGGATGTTCCCACAAACCTCTCAAGTTCTTTATAAAATAGCATTTAACTTTAAAAAAAAAAAAAAGTTTGTTTCACAAGAAATTCTATGATGCATCCCTAAGTGAATGCCTGGTTTCATTATTCACTTGGGTGTATTACTTCATAGTTATTTTACTGTCACAGGTGACATATACTATTATTTTATTTAAGATGTTTTTTCTTGTTTTTAATTATCTCTTCTGAAAGTGAGTCATTCAATGAGACGTAACATCATTGAAAATCTGCATTCCTGCATAGTTCCACCCTGTTGGCTGGCTTCGTGGATGTCTAATAAAAAGTAAGTTTTCCTACTGTCAGGATGCCACTGTACAATGTTGCTTCACTGTAATCAGCAGTGTCCTTTTGGTGGGAGCAATACTGGATCTCACTCTCTTGATGTCTGACCACCTTTTGCATAGGAGCTTAATTACTTCTGTGCACCCTTGTGTTAAATTTGGTTAAAAATGGCAAAAGAATTCAAAAGTTATATATTAAAGGAGGGAGGCTGAAGAAAAAGACAGTTCAGTGTGCCTGAGATCACTTCTTCAAGAAACTTTCAGAAGAAAGGCAAGGAAGGGTGTCGCTCTTTAATCTCACAACAGCTGATACTTTGGTGCGCAAGGTCCTTACTATGCCTGCAGGAGCCCTGCACAACTCTTGGCTCTATCCAGGTCATTCTGTGTGTCCAAACAACCAGATCCCTCCCTCACATTGGTTTTCAAAATCACTGATCTTTAAGAACGTCTACAGCATGAACCGGCTTGATTTTGAAAACACCACTTATAGCAACTTCATCTTCCAGCTGAAGAATCCATGTGGCCCAAACCACATCAGAAAAAACAGATGTTAGGAGATGTAATGGAGGACTTTGTGGTGTCCTTAGCTCCGGCTGAGATCAAGTGACAACGTGTTGACATCCTTAACATTTTTAGAGCTGGGAGATCATTTCCCAGCTAGCTTTATTGTTTTTCAAAGTCAGGCTTGTTTATCCTGGTACTAACATGAAGTGTGAAAATGAGGTATGTACTTATCCAATCTTAGTGATCAAGCTTTTCAGCCTGTACTCCATGCTAACCCAGAAAACTTGGCAGGCTGCAAATCTGCCTTACTGACTTCTAATAGTAACCCTTGTCCACAGTATTATAATACCAGTTCAGCTATCAGAGCAAAAGCCCATTTTCTGGGTCCTGAAGTACTGAAGGGTTCTTGGATTTTGTCTTCCAAAGAGGGAAAATAGACAGACAGACTGCTGTTCAGGCTGCCACATAAACTGCACTTCCAAAAAAATTCTGCAAGAGCAAAATATATAGAAACTGTACAGAAAAAATCACTTCTGTCGGGTCTGCAGTCTGAGCCATGGCACTATTTCAAGGCCGATAGACCTCAGGAGAGCTTGATGCTCCTGGACTGTTTTGGCACTAAAGATGTGGCCAAGATAAATAGCCAAGCTCTACAGAAGAGCGTTTTTACAGCTCACCCACAGTCTGGCAGCTGGGCCTTGCTAAAACCCCAAAGCATAAAAAATTGGCTCATGCCACCTGCCCAGTCCAAAATTCAGTGGAACTAGCCTAGGCAATTAGGGAGAAACTTACCACCAGGCAAAGGCTGCGTGCTGTGTTCTTGCAGCAAAAAGAAAACCAGCATTGTGATTAGAGTATCTTTAACACAGTATTGATTTATGGAGTGGGGAAATCTACATAATCAACTTAGCAAAGAAAGGGAGGTCTGAAGCACCAGGTTTCACATTTTTTTCAGAGATTCAGCACGCAGCAGTTGCCCTTGGTCTTAATGAGGTGAGGAAGATGGGATTTCCCCAGTGCTGTCACAAGGGTACAGATCGATGAGGATTCCTGAGGCCAAGCACTATTTCTCTATTGGAACATTTTTCAACAATTTCCTCCCCTCACTAACCCTCACGCAAAATACATGTGTCAGTGCTGCTGAATTCATTCAGATTCAAGATCCTAAGAAGTTCAAAAGAGTCAATGTCAAGATTTTGCAAAAGGAAGCGCTGTTGTTTTTTTCAGATTGAAATAACTTTTTTTTTTTAATTAACTATTCAGTGTGCATTTTAAAATATGCAAAAATTGAAACCCAAAGTAAACAACTAGACTCAAATTTCCTTTACTCTAGGTTTGGGGGAAAACAGAACATCTTTAAACCTGACCAAACACTCAAATGTACGTATAAACTGTGAAGCATTTGACTACGACAGTAACAGGGTAGGGGGTACACAGAAGAAACAGATGCAGAAGTGGGTAGGATGGAATTCTCATGCTGTTTCTTAAGCCATAGAGAGATCAAACAAAAAACAGGTCCAGAGAAGACAAATCCTGAAATCCAGCTGAAGCACAAAAGTCTTTGTTTTGCTTACTGGCTGGACCCTTTTCATTGACCAGGGAAACATCTGATTTAATGGTCCCTGTTTCTCTCTGTCCCATCCAGGCTTTGTCTGCCCAGCCCAGCACTGCCACACTGACAAACCTGAACTCCCAGGGCATTGAAGCTTATTTCAGTTTCTGAAATCAAAGAGAGGGAAACGTGCTATACTAGGTCAAACCTAGTATAGGTCTAAGTAACACTACAATAGCAGGCATCTTTGAGGCTTTTTAATTTCACTGGTATCTCTTGTATCACAAGAAAAGTATAAGCAACCTCATCCTTATCACTAGTGCATATCTCACCTGTTTGCTCCCTCCCTCCTTTCCTAGTAATTTTTAAAGCCTTTTTTCTAAATATTTTCAATTTCTTCCATTTGGGCAAGCTGCAGTAGGGCCACTGCAGGAAAGACAAGGTGCAGTGGGCAACCCGTGCCTCACTGCAAACAGCAGATGACAAGGAACAGCAGCTAGACTGTAACAACAGACCACGATGTTGCCACTCACACCCCAGGACCATCTACAGAGAGGATTAGCTCGGTATTCTCCTCTGCACGGGAGGGCAGGCTACAGCAGTTGAGCCCTGTGCAGCCGTAGTGGTGCCCATAGCCTGCAGCAAAGCAGCAGCTCATGTGCGGACATAGATCCATGTGCAATTTCTGCCTGGCTACTTCCACTGAGAACCTGATCCAACTACATTTGGCACTGGCACAGCACTCCACTCTACTCAGGGTAGAAAGGAAGGTGTTTGCAGAAATGAGGCACTGCCTAATCAGAAGCCTTTTCACGTGCACTTTGCTTCATTTTATAAAACAATACTAATGTTGAAGCCCAGACATTGCACCTCAGCACACCTACTCCTCCTGCAGGAAGCCTTGTGACAGAGCCGGTATGTCACCTTGCTAATGAAGCAATACCATCATGCAAGGTAATTCAAGCCATTCAGGTTGTCCAAGTTCATCAAGACAGCAATGACTGTGACTAAGACCCTAGCTGATGCAATCACATTCAAAGCCTTTTTGCACCTCTTACCAGGGGAGAGGTAGGGATGCCAGGTTATAGACTTTAGGGGAAAAGAACTGCTCTCTGGAGCTCCTGTCTCTCTCTAAAGCTCGAGACAGAGGTTATGGTGTCTCATTAAAGCACCTCAACAAGGTATCTGAGACTAAACTGGATAGGCAACGCTCTCTGGTTTTAGAAAGCTCAAGGATCTTAGTGTTCATGAGCCTGAAGTGATCCCAAGAGAGGAGCTGGAGCTTGCACGGCCAATGACGTTGCTAACGCTGACCTCATTGCTGCAGCTGTGGCTCTGCTTTTCTATGCACCACCAGAATCTGGCCCTACACTCACATAAGGAATCACAGAGCAATAATTTTGCAGCCTCCATCACTAAGTAGCAGGAGGCAACATGCTGGATACTGCTAGTTGCAGTTTATCTCTGGTTGAGCAGGATATAGACGCTTCAGGCTGCTTTCTCCTCTTGCCTGCCTCCTCCAAAACCAGAGAGCAACTCATGGTCATCATTGTTTAAGGTGGTGGGGATCCGCTCCATTAGCAGCAGCTGTTCTGATTTTCTGTCTCCTCCTGTATTTTTTCCTAAAAGGCCAGGTAATTACTCAGGACTAGAAAAATCTATGTCATAACAATCAGTAGCGTCACCTCCTTGACTTCAGAGAAATTACAGCAGGAATTAATCTGACCACAGTTCTTCCTTTCCCTGTAACAAATGGAATAACCTATGTAGATCCTGCATGTAGGGAGCGCCAAGCAAGAGGCCACTCCAACCACATCTGTGGGGCTTGATTCCTCTGAAATGCCATTTTTCTCATTGAATCCTACCACACCTGGCAGCTAATATTAGCAGTTGGACTGAAGCAGCAAGGCACTGAGATGTCCGCTGTCTCAGCCAAGGGATGCGAGGGGAGAGCCAACAGGGTCCCTGCTCATGCTCCTCCTTCCCTGTCCACATCAAGGGTCACTGCTGGAATTAGGGTCAGGAGAGAAAAAATACAAACACAAGAATAGTTCTATTTCTGAACTTCTGGAAATACACATAGTTCACCTTGCTGTCTAGCCTATATACAGAGGAGTGGGGAGGGATTTTAGTAGAGAGTTTTGAAAGACAGGTAAATAGATCTTTATCCTTGCTCTAAATGCAGCTTCATTTTTGTACTTTCTTTTCCCCAGAGCTCCTTATAGTCTAACCAAAACCAGTCCATTGAAAGAAAGAGGAGGACAGAAAAGGAATTGTAGTGGTAGATGTTAGTTTGCCGAACAAGCCACCAAACAAAGTGTGAAGAAAAAGATTTTCTCCTGGAGCAGTGGGGCTTGTTCATTTACCTCATGTGTTTACCCTTGGGCTATCATTATATTAGCAACATTTCCCGACTGAGTTGGAGCACCTGGTAACTATAGTAACCACATTTTCATATCTGCCCTTAAATTCCCTCGGTTCTAATTAGGCACTCATTTATACAACACAGGAGAAATAACAGCAGACTTAGCTCAGATGCAGTCACCTCTCTCTCCCTCATGTCACAGAAATGACCTGTATCTGAGCAGTTCTTATACCATAAGTTGTTGCTTATGACACAAAGCCTACCTTACCTGCCATGTCGACTCCTTTGTGCCCATCTGCTATGTTGTCCATACCTTCTCACTTTCTAAAAAGTCTATTCATCAGCCTTCCAGTTCAAACAAAAGCATGACTTGTCTCCTTGCCAGCAAGCTTCATACCAGGCTACATAAACATATTTTTCTTGATAGAAGGAAGAATTCACATGTAGCCTCCAACAAAATTGCACACACAAGACCATTGCAAATTTTACAGACAGTAGGTGGATGCTATTACAAGCAGAAAGGCTAAACAGTTCAACTTGCAAATTTACCTATGCAATCTAGATAGCTATGAAGAGAGGATAAACCACGTCATCCAAAACAAATGACAGGTAAATGATGAAGCAGCAATGTGCAAGAAATCAAGACCAAGTAATAAACAATTGCAAAGTTCAATGGCTCAGTGTATTTCACCACAAATTACTTCCTTCTCTATGAAACAATAAAACTTGGTGAACAATTTGAAGTCTGCTGACATGATCTAAAAAGATGGATGGGCTGGTAGGTAGTCTAGAGTGTTTGCTTTATTGTTCGAAGAGTCACTGCTCAGAAGTACATTTGTTTTGGAGTCTATGTGAATTATTGTCAAAAAAATGACAAATCTCTTTCTCACTTTAGGCTACACTGTGCAGGCCCTACATGAATTTCTTTTGCTAGAAGAAAAAAGACATCACATCTGTGTATTGGCATAGATAAGACAGCAAAGCCCTTCTCTGCAGAGATCAGGAGAGCAGGGCTGCTCTGGCTTCAGGTTTTGGCGGACTTGTTGCCATCAGAAAATTTTCTCTTGCTAGAAGAGCACGTCAGTTAGTATGACTTAATCATGACTGTCAACAAGAATATCTTCTCTTGAACCTTTATCCACTTTTCCTCCATGTCCCCTGGAGGCTGAGGGAACTGGGTAAGAAAACATACTGGAGCTTTTGCTGGTGCTGTTGGTGATATCCCACCAGTTACCCTGCTTGCCTTCCCAGAGTAGCCAGTCCTTACAACAGGGAAAGAGACAACAAGCCCAGCAATGATTTCATGTAAACAGGTGTTAGTCTGGGCTACAATGGCTTGATGACTGACCTCAGCCAGGGTTTTGGGGACCAGATGATTCCCAGCAGACAGAAAGGGTGCTACCTTGCATGAGAAAGTTATCCACATTCCCACTACCAGCACAAAAATTGAGGGGCACATTCAGGCTCACTTTGACCACGAAGAATGGAAGGTATTTCACTGAATTTTTAACTTCAGGATCCACTGGCATAAGAAGGGATGCTGTGGCCATGCTCCATGAAGCTTCCCCATTCCCATGTGCCCTGCTTTCAAACCAAGTACCCACCGAGAGAAACGGCACCTTCTTGGCCCAGTGAAGTGATACCTGTGTGTACCTCTCCCCTGACTCCCCAGTTATTGTGGTTTAACCTGGCAGGCAGCTAAACACCACACAGCCGGTCACTCACCCTCCCACCCCCTAGTGGGATGGCGGAGAAAGGCAAAAGTAAGAAAACTTGTGGGTTCAGATAAGAATAGTTTAATAACTAAATAAAATAATAATAATAATAATAATGATGTAATGAAAAGGAAAACAATGAGAGAGACAGAGAGGGAAAGAAAACAAAACAAAACAAAAAACCCAGGTGATGCACCTGCTCACCACCTGCTGACTGACGCCCAGACAGTCCCCGAGCAGCAATCACTCCCCGAGCAGCAATCACTCGCCCCAGCCAGCTCCCCACAATTACTATACTGAGCATGACATCATATGGTATGGAATAGCCCTTTGGCCAGTTTGGATCAACTGTGTTAGCTGTGTCCCTTCCCCTTCCAGATTCTTGTGCACCTGGCAGAGCATGGGAGGCTGGAAAAGTCCTTGACTAGTGTAAGCACTACTTAGCAGCAACTAAAACCTCAGTGTGTTATCAACATTTTTCTCATACTAAATCCAAAACACAGCACTATACCAGCTACTAGAAAGAAAATTAACACTATCCCGGCCAAAACCAGGACACCAGTGGGTTTGCATCAAGGCTCAAAGCACCCTGAGCACAGTTGGGTGAGCCGTCCTCAGACTGGGCTTGTAAAAAGCAGGTAGGGTTTGTTCACTGCATGCTATTTTATCGCTTTATCAGCTCTTTACACCAAGTAATAAGAGCTTTCAAAGTGAACAGTGTTGTGATGAGAAAATGTAAACTTTAGTGAATTGCAAAGAAAGGTTCAAGTTATTTGCCAATTTAGTCATCAAGCACCATTTAGAAGCATGGATAGAAAACATGTTGATGATCAAATTCTAATATAACCACGAAAATGGATTTAAGATGCTGCCAAACGTGAAGCACAGTAACACTCAGTACCACATATATGTTTTTTCATTAAATAAGTGAAAAGTAATTTCAGTCACTGCCAGACTGGATTAATTTTTGAAGCCTCCCTCAGTTCATGAGGTGCTGTGCGGGACTTGGGAGGAGAGTAGCCTGTTGCAAGTTGTGTCACTCATTACTGTATCCTCATTTCTCCATCAATCTCTTATTTATTCAGGCTGTAGTCTGTTAAGAGAGATGGGCATTTGCAGTACACGTGATGCATAATGAGGCTCCAGACCCTATGGAAACCTCTAAAATTGCCCATCATACTTTGCTTACTGGCTCTTCCCATTTTCATTTTGAAGGAACACTCTCAAACTGTCAAAATCTTTCCAAATGACCCCACAGTAACCACTGTAGCCTAGAGTACTTCTTGGCTTATTAAATATTAGAACCAGGATATGAAAAATATAATGTTTTACTTGATTCTACTAGTCAAGGAAAACAAGTCTTTGACAGAAAAGTAATTGCCCAGAAAATCAGGCAAAATGCTAGTTAACAATAAGATTAAATAAACAGTTTTTATGTGATCTCTTAAGCTAGTTTCATTGCAAAGACATCCTTTACCTGGCATAATGTGTGGTTTGCAAGACCCCCATGCAAGGTTAAGCATTCCTTGGTGGTTGCCTGGAAACGGTGCCAATGACAGTTTGTTCTCATTAAGGGCAAATAATGCAGAAAGTCTGTTACAATTGTACATCTGAACATTTAAATCAATTTGTTTTGGACATGTTTTTTCTCTGTAAAGATGCAAGTTCTGAAATCTTACCAGAAGTGTTAGCAGGAAATAGATTCCAACTTATATGCATGAGTACACACAGAAGTTAATTTGAAATTACCACTGTTACTGTTGTAACTCTTTAGCCTAATTAGTGCTGAGCAGGAAACTAGTGTCTTGGTTTTGGAGAGTTTTTGAGGTTTTCACAGTTTTTCCTTCCTGTTCTGTACTGTGTGAAACTCGGTGCTTTTTAAAAAGGCCCTCTGAAAAGCAGGAGAGACACCTTTCAAAGCCACTGCTTGGAAAATGAGCAAGAAGAGCAGAAATCCACCCCAAAATAGCTACCGTACTGGGAATTGGGAAAGTCCTTCTTGGAAAGGAGAGCCCACAATTTTAGTTCTTTGAAGGTTCATTGAAACCACACTGCTTCACTGTGGACACTTGGGACATGCTTTAGGGCCTCAGGCTCATGGCTACCTGGGCAGCGCTGTCATGCCCCAAGCCTTACACACATGCTTTTACCCCATAAGATTCAGCTACTGAATGCATTAATGTTCCAACTTAATTCAAACTCCTCTGAACCAAATGCAAAACCAATCTGCACAAATTTCACTGTTTCGGTCGCCCGTTGGGGCACCACATCTACTTTAACTTTGCCAGTTAACAAAGCTGTGGCCCCAAGCCGGTGCTCTCTGCTTTCCATTGAGACTTTCCTTTATGACCAGGTGAAGCCATGGTCAATCATGGGAAGCGCAGACCAACCAAAACACGTTCTTTACAAAAATCAGTGACAGCATGAAGCATGACAGCTGCAATTAGAAGAGCTTTAACTAGTTCAAACTGCTGGTAAATGAAAAGAAAAAACAATACATTTAGGACCGGGAGGAGGGCATCTTTTCTTACAGTATTCCAGCCAAATATTTCCTTGTGGGGATGAGTGGGTAGAGAGGTGGACATATTTGTGATATTTAAGTGCCACAGCTGGCAATCCTGCATGCTCATTTCACATTTGATCTGCAGCTTGCCTGTTACATCGGATTTGCCTTAGATTCATATAATCGATTTTGAATTGATCTGATGGAGGAGAGGACTGCAGTGTTACAAGTAGCAGACATCTTACTGTGGTCAGAGTCAGGAAATGTCTGTTCCCTTCAAGACATCCGCAAGCTTTCACTGGAAGGCATCAGTATATTTACTACCTATACTAAATTTAACACTATATTTAACAAAGTCCATTTCATAACATGAAATTTTCTTCCTTTTTTTACAAGAGATATACCACAGACTAGGAGGAGCAATTAAGTAAGAACAAGATGAAAAAAAGCAGACCATTTTGGTTTAGCTTTTGCTTTTTTTGTTTTTTCAAAGGGAAAACCACACACCACATAAAAGATGATTAACAACAGGGAAACATCTTCCTGGATGGAGAGAGTTGCATGAGGTTGCCATGAAGACAGGTTAGTGACGTGTATTTCTGCAAAAAAGGAAAAATTTATCCATTTTATTTCCTAAAGCAAGATAAACTCCACTTTATGGATAAGCTTACAAACAGCTGGATCAGCCAGCCAGCCAACTAGATACCACCAGACAACAAGCAGATTTTATAAACAACTAAAGAAGTTTGCCGTCTGGCAACACTGGGAATAAGAGATGACGGCAAACTCCATCCCATTAAGGGAAATGAAGACAAAGACTTGTGCCAGACCATGAAGGATGCAGGCAAGATACCACTGCCAACAATGCTTTCCATAGAGTTGTTTCTCTTCGCCACTGCTGCAAAATCAGTTTACAACTGAACAAACAAAAACTGCTGAAAAAGTGAATGCAAGATATTTTCCCTGTCCTCAGAAACTTTATGCTTCCAAAAAGCATGGGGCATGAGGGGAAATCTTTGGAAGAAAGCATTCTTTTTCTTGGATAATAATGACTGTCCAATAGCTAAAATCTTTGCTCCAGCTCAGATGTTCTCCTGAAGAGGACTGCAGAACTGAAGCTGAATCAGAGACTTATGTACAAAAACTTTGCAGAAATAAACCACCACATACAGCAAACTGGCTCATGTTTGTGGCCTCTCGGGCTGCTGGAACAAACACTAGTCGGTATATACAAGCTTGAATTATTAATGTAAAATAACGTTAGCTGTAAATTTATCTCCTTTCTCTCATTGACCATTGGAAATCAGAATATATTTGCAAGCCCAGTTCCATGCGTGCTCATCAGATGTCTATAAGGAAGATTTTTCACACTATGTAGAATCTGAGACATTTTCAAAGCAGTCATTTGCTACTCACAATGTATTACATCGAAGTTGCATCTGTCTTGCATGTCTGTATCTCTTCTCTGCGACTGGAAGACTGAAACTTCCTAAACAGAGAAACAGTAAGAAATGAATAAACAACATGTTCCCATGACAGTAACGCCTCCTTATCAAGCGAGATACTTCTGTTCTTCCCATTGCAACAGTATGTCTTCTATTATAAATTCTAGCCTCACGCGAAGACTCGGCGCAAAGTCCCACTAAGATTTGAATCTGCATCATCTCATGCTGGCTGCCTGCCAAAAGGGAAATTTTTACCTGTGGCAAGTAAAAAGTAGCCCCAGGTGTAGGCAAAATGAACTGCAATTGAACTGCAATGGGAATATGCAAATGCCATTTTGCAGCATTTGACCCCCTCCAGCAAGAATACTCCAGTGCCTGTGCAAGACAAACAGATCAACCTGCTCAAAGAAAAGAGTTCTTTTGCCAATTTAAAAGGTGTTCTACTTATAAATTAAAATTGTAGGATTGACTAAGAAAAAAAATGAAAAAGGACATGTCCATAATTCCATTAAATCCAGTTTATGGCCTGGTCTTAACTCTGGTTCTTTCTACCCAGGGACAAGGGTGTCTACAGCAAGGGGCTTAATCTGGCCACCAATGAGTGTTTTTAGCCCAGTGTATCACCACCACCTGCAATCCTTTTCTTTACACACATTAAAAGCAAACTTTTACATAGAGTAACTAACGCACAGCACCTTCCTCGGATACAAAGTCATAAGGTAGATGGAGGGACATACGTACAACCGCGGCTTACTGATAATGTAGCCGTTAGCACTCAACAACAAGACACCAGTTTGAGACATTTTCTGGAAGAATTTATTTTTATAAATAAAACCTTGGCATCGTGCGACTGATATAATCCTGCTTTCACGCAACCTGTGTGAGACATTTAAAGGGACACTGACCTCATTCTCCTTTCGCCCCTCTCTGCTGAAGTTTCAATGATACCCCTTCCTCTCATCATGAAAATACTATATTGATATGAAAATTCATTATATGACTCTGAACTTCAAAACCCACTTTCCTTTAACTTCCATTTTTTTTTAACACAGGGGGACTGATTCCTGATGGAGGTATTAGGTTTTACTCAAGAAAATTCCTACACTGGCCAAAATCAAATTAAAATGGAACGAGAGTGAATGAGAAAATACAATGAAAGACTACAACAGTAGAAGTCTTCTTCCAAAATATGTCTCCATATCAGGAATGGACATGAGTACATATTCATCCACATATTTATTGGAGGTTCATCACTATCGACATCAGAGTTTTCCATATGTGGAAGGACTATAAATTGAGAGCTTCAGTAGCAGCAACTGAGTCTCCATTATGTAATGAAAGACACTTTGGTCCTGGGGTCCTTCCACAACTAAACTAGGCAGATGGTGAAGTGATGCTGCACAAAAACAGTGTCCTCTCCTATTTAGAGCATTCAATTGGCAGCTGGTTTCTGGTTTTAGGTGATGTTGATGAAGTCTTCCCCAAGCCGTTACCTCTAATAAAGCAGCTAAGTTAAGGCTGTCAATGCATTACCAAACATCAGACGAATTGTCTTTGCCTTTTGCCTGTAAAGCCTTCCCTTTAATAGGATGGTTATATCATCACATGCTGTTCATATATGCACACACACATTCAAAAGGACTAAGAGCTCTTTTCCAGGCTCCCACGTAAACACAGCCAGATTGTTCCTGAAGAACGAACAAAAAAGTTTATTTTTAAAAATAACTCGTTCATAAATATTTTGGGGTTTTTTTCCAACATTTACCTAGCACTATTAATAAATAAGTAAAATGGCTTCCCCCCCCCCCAAATCAGTCGATTTACAAAATTTACAGTAGAGCTTTAACTTATTTTTCCCTCCTTGGCTTTTTTAACAGATTGTTTACTTCTCCCAGCTGAAGCCAATACATAGCTATAAGGGAAAAATGAAGCACACAAGGAAAAGATTCTTTCAGTCATTAGGTCTTTTTCATTGGCAACTCTCCCTGTGTTTTCATCTGTGAACTTTCTAAGGTAATGGCCAATCTCAAACCATGTGCTGAAGTAATAATTTCATGATAAAACTAATCTTTCCAATAAACAGCTCTCTGAAACACTCTACTTTTCATTTTTAAAAACACAGAAGGATTACGGTAGTGATTTGGATATCTATTTTTCTAAAATTGTCTTCCAATTCTTCCTTATTCTAATGTAATGCTCAGAATCCTTAGCAAATAAGAATTACATCTAGAAAAGGAGAAAAAAAATACAGCAAAAACAAATGTAACCTTAGAAAATCACTGATGTAAGTAGTTTAATTCCTTGTACAAAAAAACCCATTTGAAAACTAATCTACTGTGTATTCTTTCCTTTCAGGAAATGTAAATTGATCTTTCAGTTTGAATACCTGCTGAAGTACAACCACTATAACGTTGATAAGTCATTTTGCTCGCCAGCTGATAAAGTCTGATATACTGCAAACTTACACATGGCTCCACAAGAACTGCTGGACCAGATTACAGCCAAACCAGGGTGGGGGATGTTCACTCTTGGAGAATTTGGCAACAGCATGAGTGAGGAGTGTCTTCTCCCACCAGCACCTCCCAAAGTGATATGAGAACACATCACAAATAAAGACAACGAAATCAGGTTATGATAGTTCCCAACGCAGCACTGGTTTGTTAGTCTTCCTTCCACAAACTGTGGCCATGCCCCTTCCATACAGTGAACAGGGAGGATACTACCAGCTGCCAGGAACCTGAGGATGGGTACATTTGCTAAGAAAGAGGTAAAAAAGTGGCAGCCAGTGTTACTGGGACATTCTGGACAAGCTCACAATGGTGCTGCTACGCAGAGGCCCACTTCAAACACAACAATATTTAATACACACTCTGGCAAAACTGGATGACACTATGGCTTACTTTACCAAAAAGCACTATTTAAAAAAAAAAAAAAAAAATCCTAGATACCCTTTGATTTCAACCACTTCATTTAAAAAGTCTGTTCTAGGTTGTGGATTATGCCAGTTTCAATAATATTGCTGACTATGGGAAGAAAAAAAAAAAAAGAGGCTTTCAGGAAAGCACAGAAATATTGGCTATCTGCTGCCCTTTTTGCTTGTTTCTTGTGGTGGGTTGACCCTGGCTGAATGCCAGGTGCCCACCAAAGCCAGTATATCATCCCCCCTCCTCAACTGGACAGGGGAGAGAAAATATAATGAATTTATAATGGCTCGTGGGTCAAGATAAGAACGAGGAGCAATCGCTCACCAATTACTGTCACAGGCAAAACAGACTCGACTTGGGGAAATTAGTTTAATTTATTACCAATCAAATCAGACTAGGATAATGAGAAATAAAACCAAATCTTAAAAATACCTTCCCCCCACCCCTCCCTTCTTTCCAGGCTTGACTTTACTCCCGATTTGCTCTACCTCCTCCCCCTGAGCAGCCAGGGGGATGGGGAATGGGGGTTGTGGTCAGTTCATCACATGTTGTCTCTGCTGCTCCTTCCTCCTCAGGGGAAGGACTCCTCACACTCTTCTCCTGCTCCAGCATGAGGTCCCTCCCATGGGACACAGTCCTCCATGAACTTCTCCAGCATGAGTCCTTCCTATGAGCTTCATGAACTGCTCCAGTGTGGGTCCCTTCCACAGGGTCACAAATCCTGCCAGAAAACCTGCTCCAGCGTGGGGTCCTCTCTCTCCATGGGTCCACAGGTCCTGCCAGGAGCCTGCTCCAGCATGGGCTTCCCACGGGGTCACAGCCTCCTTCGGGCATCCAGCTGCTATGGCGTGGGGTCCTCCATGGGCTGCAGGTGAACATCTGTTCCACCGTTAACCTCCATGGGTTGCAGAGGGACAACCTGCCTCACCATGGTCTTCGGGGGAATCTCTGCTCTGCACCTCCTCCCCCTCCTTCTTCACTGACCTTGGTGTCTGCAGAGTTATTTCTCTCACATATTCTCACTACTCTCTCCAGCTGCAGTTGCTGTTGTGCAGGGTTTTTTTTTCCCCCTTCTTAAATATGCTATCACAGGGGCGCTACCACCATTGCTGATTGGTTCGGCCTTGGCCAGTGGCGGGTCTGTCTTGAAGCCAGCTGGCATTGGCTCTACTGGACCTAGGCGAAGCTTCTAGCAGCTTCTCACAGAAGCCACCCCTGTAGCCCCCCCACTGCCAAAACCTTGCCACACAAACCCAATACATTTCTAAATTTAAGGTTTAGCACTCAACCTACCCTAAAATTTTGTACATTTACTGTAAGTTTCTAGAGGACGTTGCTTCCTAAATGGGAAGACTCTTGTTCAGAAAATACTGAAAAAAGGCAAAATTGCCTTTGATTGTAACAGAGCTGGGAATTCAACTCTGTGAGCTGCACTTTTCCCCTGACTTTACCCGATTTGAAGTGAGATGTCTTGAATAACCCTGGGGTGTGTTCTCCTTCCAGGAGCAATGGGAAAGAACAGCATCTCCAAAGGGAGAGGCAAGTCATTTAATAAGTGTAAACACCTCTCTGCTGACGACTTGAGAGTGCTTACGGGTCTTGTTAGACTTTTAGACCAACACAGCAAGGTGTGAAAAGTCCTAAAAAATCCATTTCCAGATTTGATACCTTATTTCTGGTTTGTATATTATTCATGAGCTACCCCTTTCTCTCACAAGTGCATCTATTTTTCACAAGCACTCAATAGTCATGAAAAATTACTTTTAGCCTATGAACTGTGTCTAAACACTTCATCTCAATTATTCGTTATTTGTGGAGTGCAATTGCTCTGCTTAATTATTTGCTTCTGTCTTTTTGTGCCCTCAACAGATGGCTGAGCACACTTAAATCAAGGGAATAACCAAGTTGAAAAATAACAAACCCTTTTTTTTTTTTAGCTGAAGACTGATGACACACTTTTCAGGATTTCCACAAATCACCACTATTTAAATATTTGTAAGCAGGTTACACGCTCACATGGCAGAGTTTTGCATGTGCTCATCTCATTCATGAAAGCAGCTGCTCTGCACACAAATCCTTTCTGTTTAGCCAAGTTTTTTTCTGCTTCCCAATACTAGCTGTTAAATCCTGAACAGAAAGAGATG
This sequence comes from Fregata magnificens, assembly GCA_013389945.1. Lineage (NCBI taxonomy): Eukaryota > Metazoa > Chordata > Aves > Suliformes > Fregatidae > Fregata > Fregata magnificens. Next base: position 106,396 of record WAAD01019574.1, read on the forward strand.
CTCAGCAGGAAGAATAGGGCAAGTTTTGGGGTGCCAGCATTTCTCAGAGCAGACTAGGAAACTGTACAAAGCTATAGGTGGTATTTTTAGCCTTGGGGATGATAGAAGGAATGAAGGAGCAGGTCACAACCTTGAAGATTCATCTTTCAGCTCTAAAAAACCACTCACAGGTGTTGTTTGGGCCTGAGCAGATGCTGCAGCTCTGGCCATAGCTCAGGCATGACCAGCTCTGCAGGCACAGCCTTGTGTTACCACATAGACACTCTCTAGCACAGCAGAGCTGCTTGAAAGGCACCAAATTACTGATTTCTGACAAAAACTACCCAATTTTTCCATCTCTTTCTATGAAACTTTCCTTGAGCGGTATTTAGGTGTCTGAAAGTTACTTGAAAGCCAAATCCCTTCCCCTTTGCTGAGAGAAGAAGGGAGAGCTTCATAACAAAGCTGGCTTTTTCCTTTCCTAGAAATCACAAAAAACCTCCTAAAAAATATGCACAGCTTTGCCTCAGACTGACAAAAATCCCACCCTACAGGACAAGTAAACATGCAAATTTTGCTCTGGCTTTTAAAAACAAACAAACAAAAAAACCCGCAAAACCCCATCCAAACCCAGGAGACAAAACCAGAGCCATAAATGTCAGTGCTATCGTAGTGAACCGCACCTGCATGGACAAGGTCCCACTGCCATGCAAAGCAGTTTTGGAAAATAAACCTTCAATTTTCAGTTGAGTGATGTCCTGCCTCAAGTCAGTGATGAATTTGACTTTTCAGCCAGACAGTTATTTCACGAGGGTTTTGTTCAGCTGGCGGGACTTTCCTCCCACTGCTCATGTGGCTCTGCTCTGGCTCCTAGTCCTCATATACTTAATCATATAAGGGATGTGAAGTGGATGTCACTTGCTGCCATGCCAATGGCTTTTGCTCAGATCCACAAAGCCAGCCATGCTCTGTTTAATGATATGCACTAACTTTTTGTAATTTGGCACAAAAGTCTATCTAGCTTTTAGCCTGGTTTTCTTTAGACCCGCTCAGGCGCCCACCACCTTTTCCAAATGCAGACCCAATTCCTTTAAGGAACCACCCCCCCACCCCCCCCCTGCCCTTTTCTCAATCACACTGAAACTAAGATTGTCTCTAAGCTTCTCTCTGCTTTCAAACACAGTTTCACACTTTCTGTCTCAACTCTGTTACATGCTTGTCAATCTCATTTGCTCCCCAGCATGGATAAGACCAGACTGGCTCTGCTTAGAAACAACAGGCTTTTCTGGGAGTTATAGTATTTCCTGAATATTGTTCAGATTTCCTGCAGAGTAAATTGACTGCAGAAGGCACACAGCTATTTGTAAATCCTCTTCTTTTTTTTCCCTTTCTCATCTGCCCCCAATTAAAACTCAAAGGAATTTAGAATAGATATTCCCAACTCATCACAGTCCCTCATACATTAATACCTCAGGTCATCACTATCAAGAGCTTGAAATGTTCCATGGTACAAGTTTAACTTCAGTTTTTCTTCTCCTGAATTTCTAAATATATTAACTCTGTTTCTCCTTGTAAATCTAAAATGTCTCAGTTGCAGAGCCTGAAACATCCTGCTGGGAACAGAGCTCCCAAAGTTTCCTGAAAAAAACGAGGTTCTTTGAGAGTGGGACTCATCAAGCAGATCATTAATAAATGAGTCTGTAGGGTATTTGGTTCCTCCAGCTTTGTGAGAGCATGGGTGCAACACAGGGCTGGATGATATGGTTAGCATCCCTTTTAGTGAAGAAAATGTGTTACTTCTTCAATACCTTAACAGGCTCCAAGGCACACCTAGAGATAAATCTCTGAAGAACACCAAAGTCCAGAAAAACATCCACAACATGAAATTTACACCAGGTGTGTACATAAGACAGTATGTGCGTGCAAGCATGTATATATGCACAGTACACATGAGAATGGCTGTGTATTACATAACTGTATGTGCATGACTGTGCACAGGAGTGTGTGCAGGAGAGAGAGTGCAGCCCAGTGAATGAATGTAGCTGTTCTTCTGGCCAAGCAAGATGTACTGAAGGGGGTGAAGGGCTGGAAGAAAACATCCTTGCAGTGAGCAGAAAGACCTAGGAACTGATTTCTCCATACCTTTCTTATGTCTAAGTACTCAAAAATGGTGCCAGCCTACCCCTGTGCTAACATGCTTGTTCTGCAGGATGCTGGAGAGCCAGAGGGCTTTGACACAACCAGGAAGAAGCGTTAATGTAGTAACTCGGGAAAAAGGTGTCTTAAACCTTAAGGCTTCTTTAATCTACTGGAGGTGAGGTGCAGGTGTCATAACACACACACCTGACAGTTCCTTATTGCCATTAGTAGAGAGAAGGCTGAACAGGTGAACCCCACAGGGAGCAACAGAGAAGCAAATGCTGGGACTTCTCACTCGTACCTGCAGGAAAGATGAGAAAGAAAAGACCACGGTGAATGAAACACCACAGGTTAGTACATGAAATTAGATGCCACACAGACTAACTCACTCCACAATAGGGATATAGCCTCAGGGACACATCTGGAGTAGCAAGAGGCAATGCCTCTTAATTGAATGAGGCCAAGGTAGAGGGAGGCATGAAAAGGCCCTAACTGAAGGGGAAGACCAAGCCAGGACAGGGCACAGCCTCAGTGGAATAAGCTATTGAGGAAAATCTAGTGCTTGGAGTTTTTGCCCTGGAGCTTTACTCTGCCTGCTCTTGGCTCTGGGTCACAGTAACAGTTAAATGAGCCCAAACTCACGTACTATACTGGTGACAGATTGAGGCAGCTCCAGGGGAGAAGGGGGCCCCAGGCTGACCGCATGGAGAGAGGAAGAGTCTGATGGAAACAGAGCACTTGGCTTTTCTCAAGCTAAAGTGTGGCCAGCAATGATGCTGCAAGAATTTCTCCAAGAAGTATGATGTTAAAAATCTGGCAGAAGGTGAAAAAGGCCCTCTGGCTTTACCTCACATTTATGTCACTGAAGCATAAATACCTTTCTAGCAGTTTAGTGCCTGGACACCATTGCCTGCCTATCTTAAATCTCCAGTATGTTGAATATTCAGCTACAAATTGTGATAGTGCCGTCTACCCAGTGCGTGAACTCTGCCTTCCCAACTTTGGATGACTTTCCTATGGGACCTTGGACAAATCACTCAATCTCTCCACAGTTTAGTTTCCTACATGAAAAACAGAGGTAACTTTTACTTTGGTCCCCCTCTATTTTGTCTTATCATTAGCAGATGCTTGAGGGCAAGAACTGTCCTTAATATATCTTTATGCCTCACCTCATGTAGAACTGAGTCATAAACATGAGCACCTGGGTCTAAATAAAAGACAAATACAACACACAACACAAAGAACAACTGAATGCAAATAAAGATTAAAGACTACTGATGTGAAGAGGTATGCCAGTGCAGGAGCTACATGGTGCAAAGGTAAAACTGAGTTTCTTTTATTTTCTCCTCCACTCCCAAATAGAGTTTAATTCCTCTCTGACGCAAGCATTTATGCAACACTTTTTTTAGAGGGTACATTTCTCCTGAATGCTGTGTCACACATATCAGTCTTTCTTCAAGGTCAGGATTTTGTTTGATGTCTTTGTCTTGAGCAAACAAAAGTAAATGGGAAAGAGAAAACACACACTAAACTAGAAACTGCTGGGCCTTCTATATAGATGTTTCCATTTGCTCCCTGAGTTGGCTATGTATTTCCTCTATTTAATCTTTTATACCTATATAAACAAACCAATGAATCCAACCACCTCACATTTCTAAATGAAAAAGAGAAAGCCAAAATATGGTAGACACCATAGTGTCCAGCTGATACTAGTTTTGGGAGACTGAATCTTACACGAAGCCTGTAGATTATGAAATAAGTAAATGAAATGCCAATACAGAATATTTTTTTTCCTGGTGAAAGCCACAGTATTAAGATCTCTAGCTCCTTTCTACTAAGTGCTGTATCAACACAGAGTAGCAAACAATCAGTCCCATTGGACTAGAAAGGACTGATAAATGGTGATGGAAATGAAAAATTTATGGTTTGCACAATGGGAACCAAGGCTATGAGACTATCTAACCTACCCAAGGCTAGAGAAGTAGCTTGTACCAGAGCTAGGACTTGAACTCAGCCCTTCAATATCTTAATGTTTGGAATTTGGCCCTTCTTCCTGAAGTAGACAGTGTATTTTGTAACACTGAACTTCATGACAATTAGAAGATGGGGTGAGGGAACATCCAACAAGTGCCAAGCTGAAAAGCACAGTCTTCTAGTGAGTTCTTGAACACAGACTATTCTTTCTGACACCGGAAAGGAAAAAAAAAGTAATCTAATGTGCCTGAGAAAAGGTAAAGGGATTCTGAGCAAGGTGTAGTTACAGCACCTCATGTAAAAGTCAAGGAGAAAAGGCACATCTGGCAGAGAAAAGGGGATGTGCTGCTGCTTTGCTCAAAAAGACACCAGAGAAGTTGGTGGGTTAGCCCTTTTCCTGGACGACTTTTTCCCTCCCACTTACAGCAACACCGAGGTCACCCTGCAATCAGTGACTACCGCCCCACGAAGGCAACGGTCCCCTCTGGGCCCTTTCCAGCTGCCCAGCAGCGGCTGGCAGCCCTACAGCAATGCCCTGGCATTCCCTGCTCTCCGTGAGGAACAGGAGCTTACTTGAGAACAACGCACTAGGCAGCAAATTAAGTGACCTGAACCATGGCCTATAATAGCAGGGAAATGACATTTGTGGCCCTTTTTCCTGCACATATAAAGAAGATGTTCAAAAGAACGGGGACTGGTGTAATGCAGCACAGCTCCACTAAAATCAGTGAAATGACACCAAATGAGATGGACTGAGCATCTGGCCCATTTCTAGTGACTTTTTTTTTTTTTTGTTCATTTGCTTGTAAATCAACTACAACAAAAATAAAACATAACCTGAATACAGGTCAGCTGCTAAGCTAATACAGACTTCCCATAAATGACTGGAAGGCTTTACAGACATAATCCATGTACAGCAGAACTCAGCATTGCCATGGAAACAATTACATTCAAAGAACAAAACGCAATTGATATCAAGCCATTTGGAAGGCATTTAAAACTTGTTATGCACTTAAAGTACAAGGAAATTAGTTTGCTAATTAACACACTGTTCCCAGCCATTGTGATTTCTTTCTTTCATGGTGAGAGTGGTATTTGCTGCTTTGCTTTCCCTCCTAATGCTCCCTCCAACAAACACACTCAGCTTAAATACAATATTTCAGCATTTGTTCCAAGCCATGTAATAAAAGCTCAAACTGCAACTAGTCTTTATCCTTTCTTTTTCAGCCAATGCCTCCAATAGATCCTTTTTAATCTCTCCTAATGTCTCTAATGTAATGTATCCCATATATAATGACATTATAATGGTTAGAAAGTGCTTAGGCAAGCCTTCCAAAAAGAAATAGACTCAGAATCTTTAAACAAAAAGCCAAAACAACAATAATAAACCCCCCTCCAATAAAGACACCTTTTAATTAACTGCAGTGCTCAGGGCACTGCTTAATTATGAATTATGATTTCTAATATCCCAGCACCTGTTTTACATGAGGTCAGTCACAATTTTCCCCAAGTTTGCAGCAGAAGAGCAGTCTAATGACCTCAAATGACACCTAGGACTTGGAAATACAATGCTGGTTGCATGCTAATAGAAAAAAATTCTCTTCATGATGATTTTAGCATAAGCCTCCAGAAGCAACAGGATACTAGGAGAGATTAACTATGTGGATGGCACTCTCTCCAAGTGCCTCCAAGAAAAGCGTCTTTTGCGTATTACACTTGCAAAATTCCTGCATAGTCAGTGAAAATATTTCAGGCAGTGTAAATTCGGTAACATCTGTAGCTCTCAAGATCTTGATTCATTCCACTGTCCTGCAGACATTTAATCAAGATGCTTAAAAGGGATGTGCAGTTGCCTTAACTGTCTTCTCTAGCCACTGGACAGAGATGAAACTCCAGACAGCAATTCAGATCTCAGCTGGGCTCATTTACTCTCTGGAGGTTCTTCTGTCTCTATTACCTACAGGGAGGCTGCCACATTATTAACTCCTGTCTTGTGGGGGTAAACCCAACCCCAAAGACCACGTTAATGCAATAAATAGTATTGCCTCCCCTTTATTTTGTGAGAAACTGAGGCACAGAGAGATGCTGTGACCTGACTCTTGTTATTAAGCAAAACAAAATCATGCGTTTCCAAATCTCTCATCCCAATGCTTTCTGCAGGAATATAAGACCTGCTGTTGCTCATTCACATCCAAATACTGATTTTGGCACCAGCTGAAATTAAACCAAATCCCAAACTACTTTTATTTCTGCCTTTTCAGACTGCCACATCCCCTAGAACAGTCTGCAGCAGCTTTTTCATCTCTGTGCAAAGCAACCACTCTGCAACTGCATGTTTCCTTTCTTTCTTTCTCGTCTTAGAGCTGCTGTCTGAGTGGACATAAATCACTTCCAAACTCATCTCATTCATTCACTGGTGTGCTGGAGACAGCCGCATTAACAGCACTGCCAATAAAGAGCACAGTTAGGGAGAAGAGTGCCCTTCAATCCTAAATACTGTAGAGAGCCTGTAAAAATAACACACCTTCTAGCTAAAATTGTGTCCCAGTCCCCATCTTCAGGGAAAGAAAACACGTCCCAGTGTTGCCATGCATAGCTAAATACACTGCTTCCAGGTGTGCTGCTGGCCCCGAAATGTGGCTGGAGTCGAATAAAACCCTCAGAGGTTCCCAGAAGACCATTCTGCATGAAGGAAACTAAAGCACATGTTCAAAGTTAAACCTATGCCTAAGAGTTTTGCTGGACTGAGATTTTGGTGCTTAGAGCACTAAAACATCCTTTTTGCAATTCCTAAACGAATTTGGACTACTAGCTCCTAGAAAATGAGCCCAACTAAAAACCAAAGCACCAACCAACCTAAAAAAACCCCCCACTTGCTGTGCTTTGCTGTACCACAAGGCCATAATCATCAAGGCAGTTTTCAGCATTATACTAAAAGATAGAAAAGCAAATCAAGTGCGTGACCTGCACAAAATCCCCTTTTGAGAAGAACTGTTTACAGAATCAGGACTCAAGGCAGAAGAAATTCATCTATTCAGTCTTAAAATTGTGAACCTTTGAATAGTAAAAGGAGGTACAAACAATCCTGCTATGGCTAATCATGAGATTAAAGGTTGGAAGCTCAGCACTGTACACATTATTCTGGCTTGATGAGCCAGAAAAGGTGTATAGGAAATAGTTTAACAGCTATTCTCCTTTTACCCTTGCCAGACTGCAGGAAAAGACAAGTATGATCTCCACATATAATTTTCACAGCACATAGGAAAACACATAAACCCCCTAATAAAACCCTTGTTACCTGATTAATTTTGAACCTTCCCATGTTACAGAAAATGAAGCTGTCCTCACAAAGGGACTTGCTGGCCATACGTGGTTAATGACCATAGCCTGGCTGACAGTTCTTGACTACGCCTTGGCCATGCTGGGTGGTGCCAAAGTTACTCCAAGATCCCAATAGCATCATCTCCCACATGGGACATTAACGGTAGTTTTCCATCCATCATGTCCCTAAAAAAAAAAAGGGCAAACCAAACCATCCCCCCCGATCTCCGCAAACTAGCACAATAATTGTATTTCATGCATATTACCTCCGCTCTTGCAGAAATTCTGTTCTTTGAAAGACAAACTTTGAGCTAATCAGAAGGTATTAACTATGATCCTATAACTCTCCCCCGACATCAAAAAACCTTGAAGTAGACTAGACCATATTTAGAATTACTGTTTCTCTCTTTGGGAGCTAAATGCTTCTCAGAGGTAACCTAATCGCCAATTACTCATAAACTTGGTGTCAAGCATTGCCACCTAATTTAATTCACTTCCTGACAAAGACTGCCTTCCTGGGGATATCAATATGCAACACAGGAAACAGTTTGTGAAACCAGAGGAAAAAAATGAGCAGAATGAGAGTACATTCAGGTGTTTAACCTGCTTTTGATGTATACATATTGTAACTGTACAAGGAAGGCACAAACCCCAAATGAGGAAGCAGACCTAAAAGAGAAAACAGCTAATACAGGAAAAGGAGGGATGCACTTAATGCCTCAGCAGCTTGACCTTTATGGTAGAATAACCATAAAGCACAATAGCTAGCCTAAGGGAAGAAATAACATGAGCTCTAAGCACAATCCAATACTCTGACCAGAAGCCTGACTAGCCTTACATGCTAGAAGGCAGAAAAGGCCATTACAGGTTATCTAAAAAGTCACCGAAATGTTTGCGTTTGACCTTGCTCTAGGGCTCACTTGCAGCTACAGAGCCTGAATATTTATTTCTGTAGCCTAGGGAAGAAAAAAAAAAAAAGTCCTTGCTTCCATTACTTTTATAATTGGCTATAGCATTTCCTAGAAAGACCGTGTTATGGCCTGCTCACTCCACACATCACTGCAAGTGGCGGCTGCGTGGATAGCCTCAGACGCCATTTCACACACAAAGAGGATGATGCATTTCTTCACGGAGACAACATTGCAGGCTTGCCTTGAATTACACACTGTGTACAATGGGTGAGTTTCTATTGAAACGGGTGACTGTTCCTTCCTCGAAATACGCTGCTCAGGGACAAAAAGAGCACGCTGGCCAAAAATAGCCTTTATCCAGTTGGGAGAAGGCCAACTGGAAAGCACCTGTTGGACGTGGAGTAGAAACATAGTCACTGAACTTTGGGAAACTGGGGTGACGTTTAGCAAAGCAAGGGCTGTGTGCAAATGACAGCTCAGAGGGAAGCGGAGCCATCCAAACCGAGTGCCCCGGCCGGGGAATTTGTGACAACTCACCAGCTCTGTGGACCTCAGTAATACATTTGTATCATAGGACAGAAGCAGGGAAGGGATTCAGGAGTACAGGCTTTTAATGATTTCTTCTCTCCCAAGGCAGAATGACGAGACTTATATCAGGGTCAGCTCCAACTAGTGTTTTATGCAAGTCTGTAAGGGTTGTTCCTGTGTGAAGACTAAATTAACGCCAACATGCCAAGCCTGTAGCAGCTCTTATTAAAAAGTTTCAAGGAAGCAGTTCCAGATTTCAAGGACAGAGAGATCATCAGTAGCACCAGGAGAAGCTCAATCAGTCAGTTCACCTACCCCTTTCGAGTTGCAATATGGTACAACACACACACGTGTGGTGCTTCTTACCAGTGTAAGGAAGAAGAATTTTCTGTTCTACCACATTTGGTATGACAACACCAGTTTGTCCTCAAGTCAATGGGAACAGGAGAGCTGAGCCTCACCGTCTTGCAGCAGTCACGAAGCCTGGCCTCAAGACCAGGGTGGGCCCGCTGTGCAAGAAGGGCATGTGGCTACACCCAGGGTGTGGAGTGGAGAAGCTAGAAAGAAGTTGAACCACAACGTTAAAAATGTGTAACCTGCCACCAGCGTGTTTGGGGATAGGACTCACTTTGATGGGTGGTGAGTATTCCGCTCCCTTTTCAACAATTTAGAAGAGTAGAACTTTTCAATAAAAAATACATACAGTTGATGGCTGGAAAAGGTTTTACTCACTTCCAAGAGGTGAAGAGATCAAGTTGGCACCCAGGGGAGAGCATGTTCAGATCTTTGCAGCCTTCCTGAGCTGTTTTGGGTCAGTCCACCCAATGCCTAGTTTTCAGTGGTGCAACTGGACATGCAGGGGAGTTTTCAAAATGATCTAGATTCTTGCATCTAAAAATCAGACGCTGAGCCTCAGACATCTGCCTAGGCTCCCTCTAAAGTCAATGGAGAAACAAGACAGGGGCATCCCACACCCTCAGATTGTTGCTGCACTTGTATTATGAGAGATAAGCACAATTTTCAAGGCACCAAATTGACTTACAAGCATCAGTGTCAGGGGAAAGCATAACATCCCATATCTTATAAGGTGCTTCAGAAAACAGCTCTCAATTCAACAATTTTTGTCCTCTCTGGAGTCTGGCCACCTTGATGTCCTCTGTACGGCAGCAAGTCCAAGGGCAGAGCATCCTCCCCCAGCTAGCTGGTGAATGAATTTGCTCTGCAAAGAGAAAAGTAGCATTTATTTCCTGAGGTATCATGGGCTTTCATTGCATTCCCATAATCCCAGCATTTATACAATCATAGAGCTTTGCACAAAAATGAGAACAGTGGCTTAAACACAGGTCTGTCACCTGAATGTTTTGCTTGTCACCTATTACCGCTTTTTCTTTTATTGAAGAAAGAAGGCATCTTTACAACAAAACATCTGGAAGAAGTAGAAAAGTCTCACAGTAATATTTTTTGTTAACAGCTTCAAGATGTAATAGGAGTAAGATTTCTTCAGCATTAAAGATGCAGAATACTTCATCCAAGAGCAGGCTGAATGGCAGAAATCGCATGATGAGGTACAAAGTCCCAGGCTATTTAAAGTTACAAGGTACCTTATTATCACAATTATCAAGTTGGAGATGACAGGATGGGAATGGAAAACTCAGCTTAACTGGACACCATCTGTTACCACCCACGTTCTGTGAATAAAAAGGCAACCTGAACTGTCAGGGTATTACTAAACTAATGCATATCTGGCTCTTGATAGCCAGAGATGATATTTGAAAAATAACCATTTGGAATATTATCAGCTATTGATTACTCCTTTCCAGAAAGCAGTTTGATATCTGAAGGCACACACCTGCTGAATAAATATTTTTAACTTGCTTAAATGCAATTACAGTCCCTTTGCAGGGTGGAAAGGCACTTACCTGGCCCTGTATAGCAAGCACATAAAAGTCTTCTATGCACAAGATTTCAACAGTGTGTGCTCAGGCACAGTGTCCTCCTTCTCATTATTTCTTTGAACAGTACCCTCTCAGCAAACAAGTATCACCAATTTCATTGCAAGACTCACAATATTTAGTCTATGAACCCTTAACTTTCATGATTATCAGATAATTTCAGTTTTCTTTTTTAATCTTTTTTGTAACTAACTCAGAGAGCTGCAATTAAAGACTGAAACACACAAAGCAAGCCACTGCTAAAGGATTAGAAGATATCAAATATACAAAACTAAAGAAGAAATCTTAGGATTTAGGTCTCACTCCTACTACTTGAGAGATTGTGTTTGGCAATATAAATTGCCCTTTCCTTCCCACAGTAATTCTTGTTCTTCTGTAAGAAGCAGAATAGAATAAAATATCATGACAGTTCCTCTACATTACTAAGAACATTAATTTGAGATCTGGCCTTGGTTTGGGACTATCCTTGGTTGTACCCCTTCACTGAGTTTTTGTTTACTTGAATGTTCCTGAAACTCCTGCACTGATTTCTGTCTCTTCTTCCATGTGATGCAATTTGACCATGAACGCAGCCCATTGATATTTAAAGATCTTTCTCTCTCTCTCATCATCATTTATTACTTGTGTAACTACATTAGTTGTCCAATCGATGACCGAACACACACTGTAGAGCAATCAACAGTTGTGTGTCACCATCACCTCTCTGCAAGCTGCCTGCTGCTTGGATCAGCCCTCAATGTTAGCTCACAAGTAACTTATAAAAGAAAACTAAAAGCTACTGCCATGTTTAGCCATAGAAGTGATACAAACAGCTCTCCAGCACCCTTAGCTTCATCACGGCAAACTTTGATAAAAGCAGTGCCAGGATACCTTCGTTCCACACTCACTACTCCGAACTATTCAAATTATTACAAAAGCCTGACAACCTATACAGATGTCTCTCTCAAAATCCTTGCCGCTGGTTCAACAAGCCTTGTAAAGAGTAGACTGTGTCTGTTCTGTGTCTTGCAGTGGGCTCTGGTGGGATCAGCTCTGCAGGGGCACAGTTAAGTGCCCTTGGCCCACATTGCACAGAACTCCACTCCCAAAGCAGCCCTTGCTAGTGCTGTAGGATGAAGAGCCCAGCGGCTGCTACACAAGGAAATGCAAATATTTTAACAGTGCTTTTATTTAATTGGCTCAGAATAGCATAAACAGTCTGTAGGAACATATTTCAGGGTAAAGTTAACAAAGCCTTTAGGCAAACTATAGCTAACAAGGGAGGAGCACAGCCCAGTATCTTTGAATTGAGGGGGATAAAACACTAGGCTAGGGCATCAAATGTCCATTTTGCATTTCAGCCCTGTCCTCTACAAGACGGGGTGTGGGGAACAATGTTTTACCCCTCCTGACCCATGCTGTTTGGGGCTACCGAGCTGACTCTGCCTTTGTGCATCTCTGCTCTGTTCCCACATCAACAGGGGTTGTTTGGGGACTGAGAGAAAGAGGGGGCAGACTCCTACCTCAACACAGGAAAGGGCAATTACGACACCCAAGGGAATATAATGGAATATAATCCATTTATCCTCCAATATTTGGGGACAAAGGGGTCAGAAACAACGATGAGGAGAAGATACTACCCCCATTAATGCACACCTCAAGGATACCTGTAAGATGCACATGTGTCTACAGAGGATAAACTAGACCTGCAACCTCTTCCAAGCAGTAGCAAGTCCTGGGGAGCTATTTCTTTGGTACTGTAAGTAGATATCAATGCGGGGGAACCACTTTTTCATGTCTAAATGTTTTTGTAGTATTATTTTGCAATAGTATCACTGCATTATTACTGTTCCTGAATTCTTCCTTTCCTCTCCTGGAATATTCCTCTGGGCAAGCTGTGGTTTACTATGGGCTTTTACAGAAGACAGTCAGAGGCAGAGCAGATAAAAATCCAGCTAACTTAACAGGCAGTAAAGTGTAGCATTGAAAAATGAGCCTTAAGGAATGCAATAGTTAAACCAGCAGAAAACAATACTGTTTTCTGTAGCAATTTAGGACCTTCATAAAAGACAAGGGAGTCTAATAGTGTGCGGCAATGGAGAAGGGTGTAAAAGCAAGACACCTTTAAGCCCTGCAAACGGTCTCATCCAGCAGCAGGCTGGACTTTGTGTTTGCAGGCAGGGTCAGTGTGTGCATACAGCATCCCAGGGAAGCCAATACCCAACTTCACCCAACAGACACACACCAACTAGGCAGGCACCTGGTAGTTGACACTGTTTGTTGCAATGGGATGAACGGTGCCCATCATCTTCCCAGCTCCAATTCTGCTCCATAGGTCCAAGCAGAGAAGGGAGAGAGACATCGCTCCACTTGTTCCTAATCAAATTGCACCTGGGAGGGAACCAGCTATGCAGCCAATACACCAGCTGAGGAACAGAGACCAGAAATTGGAGCTTGCTGTCCATCAAGCTGTGAGCCTGTGACATCTGCCATGTTGTGGATAATTCTAGTTGCATCCAAATCTGGCTTCAACTTATCCTCTTGAGCAGAAAGCAAGCAGGTTAGTTCATCAGTGAGATCATTTTGTAAAGCCTCCAGCTTTATCTATGCAAGGCTTCACGGCTCAAACCGAGATGATGTGGACATACTAAGACACTTTGAAAGGACAGTATGGGTAGGCATAGCAGTGACATCGGCTTCAACAAGCCCACCCAGACACCCTTTATAGTAGATGAAGCCCATACTGTTAGCTTAAAAGCTAACTCAGACATAAATATATGACCTGTAATCCAACACCTGTACTGCAATGTAAACCAAACAGCAGAAAATTCCCATTTAGCTCCTGGTCTGTCACTGACAAGTTGAGTGACCTTGAAAAGTCACACCACTTTCCTACCCCTCTGTTTAAACTGTAGAGCAAGGACAGGAGAGGCAGTCTGCTATAATGGGACCTTGATCTTGACTGGGATTTCTGATGGCTCAATAATCCCAATAATAAACATTCCAGAGACGGAATTACCTAGAGTCATCCTCAGGCACTTTTTGCATTGCATATGTATATATTCTAATTTAGGCATCTACCCATTAACTGTAGGTGAAGGCATCACCTTATGCTTTTATTGCCCAAAGTCCAAAGAAATGGCACATGCTAAAAGCTGCCTCATAGGATGAAAGAAGCTGAAATATAAAAGCTGGTAGAATGCCTCTAGCTATAAATCTGCATGGTAAAAACTAGTCTCTCTTTCCTCTAGTCCATTCAGATTGGCTTTTATCTACATACTGAGAAACCCTGCTCCATACACAGACATATAGTCTGAGGTAAAACATCCATGGTAGGCATTTGGAGCCTCCGGGGTGTTGATAACTGAACTAATTGGCACATTACCACCAGAGACTCAGAAAAGTCACTTTCCAACTACAATGGGTTGCTTCTGACAAAAGTCAACCGAGGCACATAATGTCATTACTGTTCATTAGGTTTCCATTAATGATAAAATTTCCGATTTCAATATTTAACACACCTCAGAGATCACAGTGCATAACTTAATGTGCAAGCAGATAATTTGCTGATCAAGGTACATGTTTCACATTAAGGCAAATTGTTGCACACTTTGCTGATTAACTGAATCATACATACACACATATACACACACAAACTATACTGTTGTGTTCTATCAGTGAAGCATTGTCCTCTCTGGAGCTAGTTCCTCATGGTAGACAGCTAAACCCTGTACATCTCAGCTCTTTTACATGCAAGAATAAATGCTGTATCATCCATACTTGAACTGTTTTCTATCCTGACACACTTCTTTCTTGCACATACATAATTTCAGGACACCCTTGGCAATAGTGAAGTAGCCCGTATGTTGAGGCTGCTGTGCCACATGCCTCCTGGTATTACATTTCTTTTGGCTGTTTTTGTGTCTGCAGCTGAATCCACTCCATGCCTGGCATCTTAGGCGTGGAGAGCAGCTCTCTGGGCAGGAACCATGTTTTGGGGGTTTCTACACTTTCATAGTCAAGCATGAAGGCACCTGGATGAACGATAGATACAAATTGCTTTTAAAGCTGGTATGCTCAAGGCTTTGTAGAAATGGACAGGGACATCACTGTGAAGTTTGACTAGGACAGAATTCCAGGTTAAACCCAGAGACAGATAAAGTGGGGAAATCGCTTTTTTTTTATTCAGCAATTCAAAAGTCTCACTTTGCTCCAGGGAGCAGCAACACCCAGGTGCCAAACCTCACAATAATTCAGATAACAGAAGGGTCATTTTTCACCTTCCTGCTCTCTTAATTCACGTGCTTTTTTTTTAGGGTGGGTTTAAATCATCTCAGGCAAAGGAAAGAGCTTAGTCAATGGACAAGTGCTCCTAACCACTCAATGAAACACAGGGGAAAGAAGCAGGCTGGAGCAGCTACTTGTGGGTTATAGCTCAGTGGCATTTCAATAGATCTCACTACTATTATTTGGGCTATACAGCTTACAGCAGCTGCTGATCTGGGCTATAAACATCCAAACCAATTTTGTTTACACTAAAAATTGGACAGAGTATCAGCAAATTCTCTGGAAGCCCAAATAAAAGGCTAGATTGTTCCTGGAGATAGCATCACTCCCTCTAAAAACCAGGACCAGATACCATGGGGTTTATGCTGAAACCATTCTGCAACATTTTACCTGAACACTGCCCATTAACATGCAGCTAAACCTCTGTGAACTACTTAGAAAATGTATCCCCAAGTCTGAATTTGTCAAAATTTCTCAAGACGTCTAGATGCCTGAGATCCCAAAAGGTACCAGCAACTTGAAGATGTTTTTATATTTCCTCTCTGTCTCCGAGCTCATTCAAATTAATAAGAATATATTGGCTCAGCCAATCATACTGGAGTAAAACGAGCTGGCTATTAATGATCTCCAACAGCAAACAGCCCCTGGGCTAGAAAAGCTCCCAGTGGAGAGCCGCTCCAAGTTTTAGCAAAAGCCAAACCTTTTCTAATGGTTTCACAAATTTTTTTTTTACCCTTTCACTGCCAATTCCCCCCCAAACTCTCTTCAGGCAGCAATATTCCTTACCAGGTGTTGCTTGCCTGTGTGCAAAGCGACTCTTGCCTCCTGACTCTGCTTTAAGTGGTGCCCCTCACTCTGGCTAATTGATGCCAAAGCCAAGTCCGGATTTGAAGTCAGAAAGCAAAGAACAGCAATGGGACCAGATCTGCAGTGGAGACAAGTTGGCTTTCTTGGATCTACACCAACTAAGAGGCTGGTCCTAGGGGGTCTTAGCTGGAGGGCTAGCGGATTTGTATCTGATGTGTCCCTAACTTGGGCTACCCAGTTATCTGTAAATAACCAAGCACAGTTCAGCTGATCCAAACAGTAATTGGGGAGAGAGACAAATTGTCCCTTTTCCCTCTTTCTGTTAAGATATTTTGGAAACTCTTCTCTCCTGACAGCTATAACTGAATGTTCTTCACACATGATTTCATGTGACTATTAATTATGACAGGCCTTGTCCTTTCATTAACATACCGGTTAAACTTATTCCCTCTTTGAAGCCAAACAAAGGCAAGCTGTGGTCAGGAACAGAGAAGAGTCCCTGGCCACTCAGCAAGTATAAGAATAAACAAAGGGGGACACGGGGGGAGAAATCCAATTCCAAAACCAATGACCAGGTTTTCAAAAGCTTACCAGCCTGGGTATTTCCTTTGGTTGCCATCTTATTTCGGTGTCAGATCGGGGGATGAGATTTATCGTACTTTATTTGTTTCATCTGCTGAAGTTAAAATGCTGACGGTGCTGGGAAACAGGGCCTAGCATTCAGGCTTCACCACACCCTGCCAGGGGAGCATCCTACCCACTGCATTATAAAGTCAAGTCCTTGCATGTGGCCTTCCCCTTCCTCCTCCTCTCCCTTCCCAATGACTCCTGAGGATTTTGCTGTGCCATGGCATCACTTTGACACTAGGAAGAGTATGGTCCTGCTCTGCCTGGTTATTCCTAGGAGGAGTAAATCCTCCCTGGCTAAGCATTGCTCTGACTGCTCAGGGTCAGGATTTTCTTTGTTACCAGCAGCGCGTTAACACAAAAGTTCATTTTTCTAAAGTAAGACTACAGGCAATGCTCCTATACCAGGGGATCTCCCCATACACCTTGATGCTCATTTATATGTATAGGTCACACACCCAGATGCAGTTGCCACACAAGGAATCATGCCTGGGCCAACACATGCCTTACAACCTACGACAGAATAGACACGGCAGCACGAAGCTACACATGAAGGCAATGCTTGCTGGAGGACTCCAGGCGTACACACAGGTTTCTACCCCACAAAAATAGAAAGACTAGAAAGTCCATAGCATCCTAACTCTTCACTGAGGTAGCTGAGTTGCCTGCACTCAACCATTATAACTGCAGAGCCAACAATATTTACCTACTTTAAGAGCGGTGAAGGGGTTGTGATAAGCTCAGCTAGGCTTCAGAGCAATACATCTCCTGCCAGAGTCCTTCCTGGTTGTCTGTAATACATCACAAGATTTCCTCCAACACACTTCAAGAATTGATGGAGGTACCTGCATCAAGAGCTTCAGCTCCCTCTGCCGTCTGCAGATTGAGGGTTATTCCAGCCAGGTAAATCCCATGGCTAGACGTGCCAAATTCCTTCCACTACACAGACAGGTTATTTACAACAACTCACACAGAAAGCTCTGATTTTACCCCTGATTTTATCATCTCGTGCAACTAAAAAAATCTCTCTCGTTCATTGCTAGCAACTCTACATCCTTTCTACTACAGTTTGCAAAAGCAATCGCCCCACTATGGGCATCAAGCTCTCAAATCCAAAGGCCAGATCCATCCAAATATTCAGGCACCTACTTCCCACTCAGCAGTACCAAATTCCAATTCCTACAGGAAAAAGAGGACACTGAAATGCAGCAGTATAACCAGTCATCATTATGAGCCATCCCTCCCTCCAGCTCTGCCAGCTTAAGTTAAATGTTTTGCAGGTGTCTGTATGGCAGCAGACTTCAAACTGAGCCACTCTCCAAACCTCTTAAGGTCAGAGATTTTTAGGCTTTGAAACCTTAAGCACAAAAAGTACACTTCACAACAGCTCCTGTGGGTGTTATAAGGAATAACAAATGCTTTTAAGTGCTCTTAAGAGAGAAAAAGATGACAATGAAATTGAGGGGAAATGGAGAAAAAGATAATCACGCTGCAAGCTGCTGCTCTCATCTCCCAGCTACTTCCAAGGCAGCAAGAAGCCAGGCAGCTGACAACAGCTGCCACCCTATTAAACTCAACAATTTACAGGTGCTCAGAGGGAGCACTTGTGTGCAATTAGCTGAGCAAACTCACTTACTTCAAGATGCAGGGCCCAGCTCTCAGCTGCTGCAGTTTGGCTGTGCTCTGTTGACTCTGTGGAGTACTGCCAAGTTACTCCAGATGAGGGTCTGACTTGCAGATGTTAAGGAAGCTGTGAAACCCTTGCTCCACAGCGTGATCTTGCAAATGATTACAGGTGTAAGGGAAAGTATAATGCGCTCTCACTCTGCAACTGCTCTCTACCTATGGAGGGTACTGGTGCAGTCCATTAGGCCTACGGTAAAAAGAGAAAATAGGACTCCATCCCATGCAGGCCTATTTCATAGTATTAATCTAGCCAACACAGATAACAGGGATGGGAAAGACACAGGGGAGTAGATTTGGTGCAAGTAACAAAGCTCCTATGCTTGCTTGAAAGCCTAGTGCGGGCAAAAAACCTGCATCATCGCTGACTCAAGCTAGTGCTAGAAATGGTCTGAAGATACATCGCAGCATGGACCTGGCTGGGTCTGCCAGCAGTAGGTGCCGTGCCACTTGTGCTGGATATCATGCATGTACACAGGGAGCCCTGGCCAGGAATGCTGCAGCCCAGGCAAAAAAAAAAAACAAAAAAAACCAAAACAAACAAACAAACAAACAAACAAAAAAACCCCCCCAAAAAACGCACAATCAACACTATCCCTGCAGCCAGACAAGCAACATGCTCTCACCCTGACCTTCACCACAAAAGCCTCCCATCTAGCCATCTTTGTTCCATGCCTATTACGGCATCCCCTTGCTTCTTTACCTGACAAAAATGATAATCAACAGCAAAAAACATTGTCTAACAAAACCACATCTACAGTGAGGCCCCATATTATGAATTCTTTGCTTACTTGAGCTGGCATGAAACAGGGATAGTTGGGTGAATGTGGCCCTCTGCAATCAGCAAAACTACTTGCATTGGTTCCTGATGAAACTCTGGCCCAGTGATTTAGGAATCAGACAAAAGAAAAACGGGATGATTGTTTTCAGCATGGAATAAATAAATATGAATACTTTGTGATATGATGTCTCTTCTTGTGCTGTTCTTTCTCTTCCAGTTAAGCTCATTATTGCAAATTAGGGTGCTTCTGTGGCAGTTTAAAAGGTGTACTCCCACACATGAAAAGGAAATAAACAAAGTATTTTGCTTCAGATCTCAGCTGCAGTCAATTTATTCTTTGAGCCTCTTGACTTAAAAACCGTAAGACTTTGGTCTGTTTCCTTGTATCAGTCACACACAAATTGAAACAGCCTCTACTCACATCCACTCAAATTCAGTAACACTGCTGCTCTGATTTCACAATGACCTGAAAATACTTCTGTATTCTCTTTGTTTCTACCTGCTTCTTTATTCCCATTCTCCAATTAAACAGCATAAAAATTCAAAGTACCTTCTAATTGAGGGTAATCAAAAATGAAAGTTGACTAGAAGGCTGAAATCAAAGACCTGAATAGGATATCTTTACTTACACCAAACAGTCCCATGATAACATCTAGGAGAGGATGATGGCTTTCCTCCATAAAAGCCAGGGTCATACTCGCTGTATAGGAATACAAAACTGCAGAGCACAGGGCAATAAAAAGGTGATGTAGTGTAATCCTCAGCTACTGCAAATTAGCTTCCTACTGTTTGGTGCACGCTCTGTGACAATGTTCCCAGTGCTCAGAAATGTCCTTTTCCTCTGAGAATGCCTCGGCTTGAGCAAGAATGTTGCCTGAGAGCAAGATGAAAGGGATTGATGTTAGAAACTCCTTGCTAAATCAATGTTTTATTTAACATTATAATTAGAGCAAATATCTCAGAGACTTTGGGCAATGTTACAGCATTAAGACAGCCTGGAAGCACTTAAATTGCGTGTTTAAAGTTGTCAGCACTCAGAGAACTGGCTATGATGCTGTTTTGAAGCTCTTGTTAGCACCTTTAGGAGGCGCCTGGTTCTTGGACTCTGCATGCTGTGCAGTGGTGATTGCCTCAAGGTACAGTATGTACCAAGAGCAAATAACTCTCTGAAGCCATGAAGGACATGGGCTAATAAGAACAGCAGAGTTCCCCACCTATCCATCAGGGACCAAAATTAAGAACTTCATCTCTCTGGGCTCCTGCTGTACTCAGCAGAGGGAGATCATTCCAAAGCATGAACCTGGCCCTCTAAGGATGCCTAACTCCTGCAAACTACAAAGATCATGATGGGTCAAGACCTAATGTAGGTGCCTTCATTAGATACCTGAAGCTACTGGATGGATCCAGACTAAGTGCCTGGGAACTGTTACGTTTAGCAATAATGCTGCCTGACTGCATGACTGTGGAATAACAGGAGAGCAATAGAGTGAAGATTTTTGCCCTTCCTGCTATGACTTGTGCAAAGAATTTTGGACTGCGTTAGTCACGGCAAGCAGACAGTCACATAATGCAAGAAAACTTTCATGTGCCCCAACTCTATTTATTATGAGATCCAAAAATCAGATGACTCTTTCTCACATTGTAACTCTTAACTGAGAGGTAATCCCCCAACTTCACCTCCTATTTTTATTGTAGCTGCTGTTTATTGCCATAATCCCTGCAAATAAACTTGCTTTATGACATACCAATTCATCCCTAGACTCAGCCCTAGGCTTCCTGAGATATTAACAGAAAGATCCAACCATCTCTCATTGAGAGATGTGAATGTAGGCTCAGTCACCCACTAAACAACCTTTTACCAACCAGGCATAATCTCCTTATCAGATTATGCCCAATGCATTGTATTCTGTAGTCTGCAAGTGCTTTTCTGGGATCAATTAGAAGCAGCATTAGAGGAAAGAAAAAAATCCTTACTGAGGAATTACACCACTAGAAGGATTTCTTGGCTGTAAACCAGCTAGGCTGCTAAAAAATAGGGTGTGCTTAAAGGAGAGCAGCAACTCATACCATCTGAGAAGGCATCCTCCTAAACTCAACTGGGCACTGCAGTTTATCCCAGAGCACTCCATGAGATGACTTATGTGCAAATAGCAGAGAGCCAGGAGACGGTCCTCAACAATAACTAGAAGAGGTCCTGTATAGATTATGCCCTGGCAACAGTGATGCTTGCACACAGCCACTTACATGGAACCGCCAGAACCAACATGAAGAATAGAGGACTTAATTCATATTTCAAAATTTCAAAGGGGATTTTAATCTAGCTCTTTAAAAAAGCATTTTTGAATAGAGGGATGTCCATAGGATAAGATTTTTAAAATGTGGGAGTCTGCCTGCCAGACTTTAGGCATGAACAGTTAAAATTCCACCCAAATCCCTGTGTCCATGTGTCCTAACAGCAAAGAGTATGAAAGTTTCCAGTCAGTCCACAGAAAACATCAAGCATGGGGATCCTGAGGAATCTGAATTAGTTGGATTCATGCTTAACTCATTTAGACAAAATGTGATGTCCTAACTCCCAAAAGTACTGAACTGCCCAAGGATTTTGGTCAAGCAAAGCTTTTCACCACTTTTTTTCCAATTTTGAATAAATTGTTTTAGTTGTATGTTAACTGGAATAAACCTATGGACTTCAACATTTGATAAATAAGGCAGTGTTTCTTAAGTATAGGAAATGTCACCTTTCTGTAATGAGTTTTTAAAATAGAGAAAAAAAAGAAATATTTCTTTTCAGATTGAAATATCTGATTAGAAATAATTACCACTATTATAGTCATTGTCTTTAAAAATTATTCTTCAGCAAGAAAGACAGAACCTCAGCTGTCCACGCAGCTCCTGCAGGAGTAGGGCAGGAACCAGAACTCCAAGCAAAGGCTGTGTCCCTGCAATGTTAATATGTGAGGTCCAGCAGGATGGGAATCTGGGGCAATGAGTTTAGTAATGACACATCCTTTATCCTGCTAACTGCAAAGGTTACTACACAGTCTGTACTAGTTCTAACACAAGTAACTACATGGGATTACATTCGCCATAGCAGAATGGGGGTGGGGGGAGGAGGTGTGAATTTATCAATTAAATTTGAAGCAGGACTCTTTCATGGAGTCCGCTGTCACAGCTGCCTAAATTGGAAAATAGTGAATAGTCAGGCTCTCTGGACTGAGTAAATGGCTATAATTTGGATTTAAATAGCATAGGAATCAAAAGATGACTCTATTTGCTGATTCTACAGCCCTGTTTTTCCTCATTGTTTCTTCCTGAGCCTCCTACTGTTTATAAAATTGAAAACCCAAGCTGAGCTGAATGTCCAATGCCTTCACTATGATTGAATCTCTCTTTCTGTGCATGTGATTGACAGCATCAGAAAAGAATATTTTCCTTAGCTAACAAACACTCATTTTGGCTTCGTTTTATCTGCCCTTGCTTGGAATCATTCAGCCCCTGAAAAGAACGCCACTGGGAATGACCTTCTTGTTGATAACCTCCTAATAACTCAGACAGATATTAAAACCAGTTCTGTCAGACAGGTGCTGGAGGAATTCATACATGATACTTGCAAAATATCCTTCCGTAGCTCTCAAAAATAGCAAAGCATCCCTTGAACCTACTTAGCAAAGACCCTACTCAAGGTTAAAGATCCTTATTCACTTTATTGTCTGTGCAGGGGAAAACAGTGATCCATATAGACATTATTTTCAACACCAGTTGTAGCTTTCTAGCCTCCTGAGGCATTACCGCTGCTTTATTCCCATGTTTGGAACAGGAGAGTCAGACCACGCTGTGTATTTTGGTGTTACAAGTCTTGCTACCTAATGTCACAGATTATTAATTTCTCATAGAAATAACTGACCACTAGACCTGTTTTCTCCATGATTGCAAGTGCTGTTACCTTTAGAAAGGCCTTTAGAAAATCTTAGGAAATAGAGGTGGAAGGGACCTCAAGAGAACATCTATTCAATTCACCTCCCCATAGCAGCATCACGTAGACTAGTCGTGCAGGATAAGACACCTATCCAGACTGTTCTTAAAAAGAGCTAATTACAGTCAGGGTTTAAAGTCTCCAAGCCTGCTCTTCAGGTTATTCTGAATGACACTGAACTGCCTTATACTGAGCTGCACATCCTTCTTGGAACAAAATTTGTATTAAAATATTATGCTATATATGATATGCTCTTCTCAGCGTTCTCCAAATGTGTATTACAAAGTCCCAGCTATATAATATTGGTGCACTGTCTGAACAGCGTCCACCTTCACAGAACCTCCTCTAATCACTTTTGAAGCCAGATACTGCAAAAGCTGATGTCTGTAACCAGGCTATTTTAAACAGCCTAAATAAGGCTCAGAAGCCAGACAAGTTCCTATTACAAATGTTAACCAAGTAGTACCTCTCAATTAAACCAGCTGAGGGTAAAAAGAAAAAACAAACAAAACAAACGACACAACACAAAAAAGAGAACTCCAAAACCAACCCAGAAATACTGCATTGTCTCCGGTCTCTTTATCATTTTTACTTAAGGGATCTCAGCTGTTATTATTGCTCAGTACTTTAGGAAATCTGGCTATTGAAGCCTCTACATTTGAACATTCCCGTGCTGAAATATATCTCTGTAAAGACACAGGTGGTGGAGAGAAAGGCTGATTTCCACAGAGAAACATTATTATCCCTTATTCTGAGATAACACAGATGTCTCCAGGCTAACAGTACGTACAAGGCAGCACAATTATACTCAAAATAGGGAGGCAGAGCTCCCTTTGCTTTGGCAGCCCAGTGCCCAGGCAGAGGACTTGCAAACTCCGAGGCAGAGGGGCCTGAGGGGTGACACCCATTTCTTTCTCTTATGAGCACCCAGAAATCATTTGATTCAATTTGCAATTAATGCTTGAGGAAAGTTGGAAGAGGTGGAGGAAATACTAATGGCGAGGCTGTATTTCAGCAATTGCACTTGTTTTACTTCAGGTGCATTTTACTGGACAAGATGTTGTTATGGTGTGAGAAAGTCCATGAGAACCTAAAGCCATACAAGGTCAGAAAAGTGAAAACACAGAGTGTAATATTTGAGTTGGAGACAGTAAGCAGTCCAGAGCATGAACAAGAAAATTACTGACAGGGAAAGGTGGTGGTGGTGGGAAGATGGGGAGACTCAGGAGATGGAAACTCTGGAACATCAAGGATCAGCCCTAATCCAAGGAGCAATGGAAGAAGATGTCCCTGCCCTACTGGCCTGGCCAGTAAAGACTGTTTAAATGTTTAATTGTGGTAGTGAGTCATGTAGACAACTCATTTTATTGGGTGCTTTAGCCTATAAGTAATGCTTTACATTTTTCATTTATGTGTATCCTGTTTACAGTCTCTTTGTACACAGAAATGACCCAGAGAAAAAAGGTTATGATACATGTAAGAAAGCCACATAAAAGCGTAGTGGGAAAGAGACAAAAATACGCTATACTCATAAATAGCACATCCTGGCTTTCTTAACAATCATCACATTTAATTGGATAACAATTAGTTAGCTCCTCCATATGTTCTACCTGGCATAATATTGGATCAATAGTAGATGGATATTGGCCACCTGTTCTCAAAATCTCTGAAGATCATCTTAAATGCTCAGGTCAACAGGATTCTTACCTGGTTGCTAATGTTGACAGCCACAGTTCTTTGATGCAGAGCTTTAATTGAATTAGATGCTCCTGCAGTCACTGATTCATCATCCTAGTATTCGGTACAGCTCTGCTGAAAAATCTGCAACATTTCCAGTCCTTCAGAGGTGGCCCTACTGGGAAGAGGATCCCTTCCATCCCAGAAGCTATTAAAGATAGAAGCAGCTTGGCACTGAATCATTTTTATGTGACTGCTAGAACACTAGTCTCAATTAGGGCTGTATTCACATAAATCTGTGTGGTAATGGTCTTCACCTTTTTTTTTTAGTTAAAAAAAGAGAGGGAGGGAGGGAAGGAAAGAAAGAGAGAGAAGTTGAAAAAGAATAGGAGCTGCAGTAACATTCAATGGAATAATTTTGTGCTGCTACAAATCAGTGTCTAACCGCTAATCATAGAATCATACAGGTTGGAAAAGACTTAAGATCATCAAGTCCAACCATCAACCCAACACCACCATGCCTCCTAAACCAGGCCCTGAAGTGCCACGACTACACCTTTTTTGAACACCTCCAGGGATGACAACTCCACCACCTCTCTGGGCAGCCTGTTCCAATGCTTGACCTCTCTTTCGGTAAAGAAATTTTTCCTGATATCCAGTCTAAACCTCCCCTGACGCAACTTGAGGCCGTTTCCTCTTGTCCTATCACTAGTTACTTGGGAGAAGAGTCCAACACCCACTTCACTACAGCCTCCTTTCAGGTAGTTGTAGGGAGCGATAAGGTCTCCCCTCAGCCTCCTCTTCTCCAAACTAAACAACCCCAGTTCCCTCAGCCGCTCCTCATAAGACTTGTTTTCTAGACCCTCCACCAGCTTCGTTGCCCTTCTCTGGACACGCTCCAGCACCTCAATGTCCTTCTTGTAGTGAGGGGCCCAAAACTGTACACAGTATTTGAGGTGCAGCCTCACCAGTGCCGAGTACAGGGGCACGATCACTTCCCTACTCCTGCTGGTCACACTGTTCCTGATGCAAGCCAGGATGCCCTTGGCCTTCGTGGCCACCTGGGCACACTGCCAGCTCATGTTCAGCCGGCTGTCGACCAGGACCCCCAGGTCCTTTTCTGCCAGGCAGCCTTCCAGCCACTCTTCCCCAAGCCTGTAGCATTGCACGGGGTTGTTGTGACCAAAGTGCAGGACCCGGCACTTGGCCTTGTTGAACCTCATACNAACTGAGCCCTGGGGAACACCACTTGTGACCGGCCGCCAACTGGATTTAACTCCATTCAGCACCACTCTCTGGGCTCAGCCATCCAGCCACTTTTTTACCCAGCCAAGGGCACACCTGTCTAAGCCATGAGCCGCCAACAGCTCCAGGTGAATGCTGTGGGAGACAGTGTCGAAGACCTTACTAAAGTCCAGGTAGACAACATCCACAGCCTTGCCCTCATCTACTAGGCGGGTCACCTGGTCATAGTAGGAGATCAGGCTGGTCAGGCAGGACCTGCCTTTCATGAAGCCATGTTGGCTGGGCCTGATCCCCAGGTTGTCCTGCACCTGCCCGGTGAGCGCACTCAATATGAGCAGCTCCATAATCTTCCCTGGCACCGAGGTCAGGCTGACTGGCCTGTAGTTCCCCGGATCCTCCTTCCGTCCTTTCTTGTAGATGGGCATCACACTGGCAAGCTATGGATACATATACAAACAGCCTTAATAAAAAAAGCCCTGTTCCAATCACAGAAAAGCAGCCAATGCCCCATTTGTAATGCTACCAATTCAATCATAAAAGCTTTCAACCTTAATTTGTAGTGCTGGACTCATTACTCAGAAGTGGTCTGCTCTTCCTATTGTGTTATAAAAGTGTTTCTGGGGTAGCCTTCAGGTTTGGCCACACCACGGTCTGGTCCTTCAAAGATGTCTCAAAGATCAAATCAAGAGTGGCATTTTCTCTCCTTGCTTTACATATGCTAAAAAAAATTCCCAAATTGGGCTTGCTTTTGCTTCTTTTTCAAGGCTGGATCATTTCCAGCAGTCCCACCTGGGAATAATCAAATCCCAGCCACCAAACTCCCCACTTAGGTATCTGAAAGCAGATGCACTGGGCGCTGAGTCGTTTCCAAGTCTGGCCCACCACCAACTGCAGGGCTGTTCATGGCAATATGATTCATAACAATAAATGTTTCTGAAGTGCTTCTCATTAAATTATCAGCACAAGCTGATGGTAATTCCTCCATGACATGGAACAAGCCTTTGCAATGCCGGGAGCCTGCTAAGCGCTGTATAGAGGAACATGCAGGCTCAGACAGACAAATTTCCATGGCAAACTCTGTGCCTCGTGTTTCCTGCAGCAAGATCCAGAGGCAGCTCATGAGAAGCACGAGCCCGGACGCCAAGGTGCAGGATGATTTCTCTGAGTTTGTGCCTAAAATCTGCCGCTTCTCTGCAGGCTTTTGTATGAAAATGAAAAAAAGCTCCAGCAACTTTTAGGCTCCCAAATCCCCATGGTTTTGGCAGTTTCACGGAGAATAAACAAGGAAGATGCAATTTGCCACAGGCTCATGGAAATGCAGCGGGGGAATGCCTATCCCTTGTGGCATGCTTTAGCCCTCTGCACTAAATAAAGCCATATTTCAAGATCTTGCTATAGATGTAAATGCTCAGTCTCATAGCATCTTTAGAGGGATGTGTAATGATATATATATACATGAAAATTTCCTTGACTGCAAGGAGCTTTATAGCTAGCAAGTATGGTACTATTATGTACTGCATGTCGTGCCAGGATACCAGAGTTTGCGGTATGGCTACCAGCCCCATCTAGCCTACCATATTGGTCCTTAATCTGGTTCCCCTATGAGGAGCTCTACTATCATATCCACATGTAATCAGACCTGTGCAGCTTCCTGCATGTTCTTTTTAATTGGATTGAAGTTAATAACAGTAGGATTAATTTGAAAAGATCAAGGAAACAGAGTCATTTTTGGTGGAAAGCAGATGGTTTCTTCTGGATGGCATAAAGCTTTGAAAGCAATATGAGGTGTTTAACTTTTCAGGTTTACCGAGATAAAAAGCCCAGAGATTCTGTAATTTAACTATAGTATATTTAATCACATTTATGCCATGTCAATGAAAGAACCCTTTGGAAATTAACTGTGTGGTTTTCAAAAAGAACTGGCTTACTGACAGATACCAGCATCTGACAATTATCAAGCACTGTGAAGGGAGGTATGAAAACATACGTCCAAAACTGGCATAATTATTCCCAAGCAAACAAAAGTGAAGCACTGCTGTTTTCATGAGAACCAAGGGGATCCTGCCTCTCCAAATGACATAATATGTGTCATTGTTAAAAATTAACCATAATAAATGGACTGGCAGTTCAGCACTGACTTGTGATTTCAGCTGTTTCCCTTTTTGCCCTCCAAATGGTTATTGTAAAGGAGTCTGACACCAAAGTACAGAGTAAGTATATAGCCTCTTTAAACTAGGCCACTAAAATTCAACCACCTAAAATCTTGGGCACATTTGAAAATATGGATTTAAAAGGTTATAACAAACTTGAAGAATCATTTCATTAATGAGCAGCTGTTCTTTTTCCATCTCTTACATATGCATGTAAAATACATTTGCCCATTCCCATGCTCAAATGCACACAGACATCCTGATTTCTCTACAAAGTCAGACCTTACTGAAGTGCCATAATTTGTATGTGATGTACATGTTAAGCAGGAAAGAAGCACGTCACTGCAATGAGGACGCAAACTAGATGAAGCTGAGCCAGGAGTAGAGATAGCAGGCCTGCGGAGTAAGGAAAATGGGAGTCTGGGGAAAACCCATGCAGGGTAACATTAGTGTGTCCCTCAAACTCCAGAAAGGAGAAGGTTTTCCAAAAATGACAAGCAGGTATAAGAACCTTAGGTCTTCAACCACGAAAAAAGGCACCTAGAGCTCACTCACCCTCTGTAGTCACTGACTTCCCAAATCTAGTGTGAACAAAGCCATTTCACTCCCATACAGGGTCAAAGACAGAAAGAAAAGCTCCATCAACCGTTTTGAAATTGAACCACAAGAAAGTGCATTATCTAGGCTTGCACAATTCCTTTTCACAACGTGTCTTCCAAGGGTATGCATGTGGGATTGCCATGTACAGAACTGGGACCAGCTAAGGCAGCACTAATGAAAAGGCCTAGACAGAGATTCTGGATTTTATTTTATAATTTTTCTTAGCACAATTTCTCCCAAAGCTGATCAGCCAATTCAGTTATGCCCACAGTTTTTCTCTTCTACTGAGTTTAGGGCAAAAACCAGAAGTGTAAGTTTTATAGCACAACATTTCTATTTCATTTCTAAGACCACTGAACAGCAATGATTACTCAGCTACATTAGTCCTTTGAAAAGAGGATCTTGACTTACTTGAGAAGTCTGCCCACTTCAATTATATCCAATTATCTTGTGTAGGGATATTAAATAACATACATCAGTAATATTAGCAGGGTCAGAATACCATTATAGTGAAATGCATTCCTTCATCCAAAACTTCTAATCAGAGCTCCCCTGTGATACAAGACACTTCCCTACAGATGTGTCCCCTCATCTTCCACTTACTGTAAGTACTACAGCCTTCATTGCTGTCATGGATAAGAGCCTCATAAACAGCCACAAGTTTATCTTCACACAAAAAAATTGGCATGAGGTCAGTATTCCCTCTTGAGAGCCAGCGAACAGAGATACAAAATGCCAGAGGAGATCCTCACCTCTTTCTGTGCCTGCAAAAATGGGAGCAGGTGGAAGAACAATAGACTCTGGAAAAGCAAAAATGGAGAGTCACCAGTAGAGAAGGCGGCACAGCATTAAGAGCACAAGGTTACTTCTGTACGCCCACAAGGTTGCAGTGCATACCCTACTTACAACTAAATACAACTTTACGCAGAGAAGGCTATAAGAAGAATGAAATCCATTAAGATGTACTTTAATCTGCTTTAAACACAACATAACTATTCATTTGCTATAACCGTGTCTCATTTAAACCCTGGGGTCTAGTTCTCCTCCCATTATATGCATTTATTTAACATTCCATAATCTACTAGTGCTGAGAGGCATTTTAGGGCAGGACCTCATAGTGATTATCACTTAGTGCAAAGGAGCTTATTACCTTACACCCACACTCCAGAGCAGTCACTAGAGACACACCAGAGTTTATATCAGCTGAAAGTAAAGGTTAGCTATGGATATTGATAGATACACAATCATATTTTTCAGTAAGATTTATGTAACTACAAACTTGTTCTATTGTAAAGTTTTGCTTTTCATCATGTAATTAAAGAGAATATACATGAAGCTGAAGGTAATAACAACATAGTATATGTTACCCTTTTGACAAACTAAGAGATATACTGCTAATAGCTAAGTATATTTACTCTACAGCTTTTATAAATCATGTAGGAAAATGTTTGGTTATATTATTAACAGTAAATTACAAATATGAAAAAGTATAATTAGGTGGTTATCTTGTAACTAAAACACAATTACACTGCAAGTATAGCGATCACTTTAGTTTTAAATATGAGCATAGACACATATATTTAATTTGTTTTGGACAACTTTCAAACAAACATGGCACATATATATCACCACTTCACAGAAAACAAACTTCCTAGCATTTCTTTGGCATAGAGAATACTGCAGCTGCTAAAAGAACGAGTTTTTTCACTAAAATTGAGTACACTGCATTAAACACTTCTTTGTTGCAAACACAAAGTGTCCTTTCATCATTAAACAACATCTACAATCTTTCCAACTGTCTTCTGAGTATCTTAATCACTGCCTTGGGGTCATTTTACATCACTGCAAAATAGGTGAGAAAGAGTTATGCCGCTCCCTCCCCCCCCAATGACAGCCCTTCTACGCACAGTGCACAGCTCATTTAATTTGGGGGCACTAGGATCAGCAGCTAAAAAAAAAAAAATCTGCTTCTAGTCAGTCCTGGACACAAACAGCTAGTTCAACTTTGAGCAAAAATTGTGTCACCCCCATCTCCTCTTCTCTTGTAAGACTGCAAGCTCTGTGGGTCACAGTGTAACCAAAATAATGGGGAACTAAACAATAATGAAATATAATATAATGTAGGCTTATGATAATTTGTGAAAAAGTAACTATAGAAACATGTTATGCACCAGCAATGCTGCTCAGGAGTCCACCCAACCCTTCCCACCTTGATTTAAACATTAAGGACTTAATCAATATGTAAAATGTGATTGCACCACATAGTATTAAGATCAGAGGTAGTATGTTTTGTTCTTTAAGGAGGAGCAGGTGGACAAGGAACAACTTGGTCATTTCATCTAAACAATAATATGGCATAGTGAAATGTAATCTTTCTGTCTTAGAACAAAGACTTTGGAGTGAATAATTGCCTGATTGTGTTAACGGTCCGTGAAGGGCCATTTAGCAATGCCAAGTTTAAGTGAACTTAGAGGAGAGGTAATTCCGGCAGGGGGAGATCGCGACCACCGACTCAAGGACCACCCACTCAAGAGACCCACCGACCCAAAAGATCAAGGAAGTAAAAGTCTCAGAAATTATAGTGGGCATGCGTAGTCATTTGCATGGTAGGCGAAGAGTCTATAACCAATCATTTAGTAGAAGGATAATGAATATGTATTCGCTATGTATCTGTGCATGTATAAAAGATTGTTTCTTAAACTGATTGAACGAACACGATCTTGGGAGGAGCTATCCCCCGTGTTCCCGGCGCCGTGAATAAAGAATGCTTGCCTTTTAACACTACATTGGCGTTACGAGGTTTATTCCCGATTTCGGTGACAACAGCATGGTATATACCTATACAACTCACTTTGCATAGCTCAAAAGCTGAGGACTCTGTAAATTGGCAATGAAAATTTATTGGAATGGCACTTTCCTGCATTTATGATTTCTTCTAGAACTATGGCCTACAAAATGTACCATTCCTTGTGAGTGTTAATTGAAACAAACTCCCCCATTTATCATATTCTTAATATAGTTTCTGTTTTGGAGTTATTTTTAATGACAGAAGTAAAGACGCTTTCTCAACAGATCTGCTTCTAGTCAAAGCTGCAAAAGCTCTCAGAGGAGGATGAAAGAGTTAATTAGAGAAGAAGGATCAAAGTAAAAAAAGAAGTGGAGTACAAATGACTGATTAGGTGAGAAAACGAGATCAATTTTTATAAAGGGAATTGTATTCAAATGCCAACTTCATCCAGCAGTCTGCATAATTCATGTAATACCTCTAGCCCATACAAGCCAGTTGATAGCTGTACCTGTTTGAGGACATTAATCACACGCTAGAAAAGTCAGTTATTGTGTTAAAAAAAAGATTGGACAGATAATGAAAGTACAGATACCGAACAGGAAGAACATTAACTCTGATGCCAAGATGCCACAGTCATGGGTGGATGGAGAATCTGACCTTCATTCTGTAACAGAAACAAGCACTATCATTTTAGAGAATATTATTTTACTATGAAGAAGTGAAATTAGTGTACTATAGCCTCTGGGCAAAATTTTTATCTAATTTCAGTTTTGGAAAATAAAGATCAAACTAATTTTAAATTAATAACTTTTCAAAGTTGATTTTCCTGAGAAAAATTCAAAGGACTTTCAAAAATGGAGTGCCTGCATAACATGAAAATTAAGCATTAGTTGCTGTTGTAAAAAAATAAAATTGAAAATGTCCCTTTTGATTACTCAAAAGCTGTAAAAAATCTTCATATTGAACCAAAAAAATCCCACTGAATTCAACGAGCATTAAATCACACCTTTTGGGACAGTCCTACACTAAGCCTGAAAGATAAGAAAAGTAAAGATAAATATTGTCTCTGTCATATTGCCAGCTTCTCAATATTCGCAGCACACCCATTTTATTTGTCAAATGCATAAGCTAGGATGGCCAGTAGCTATGGATAGTGCCAGACCCCTGTTTGCCTATACTGTCTGCAGCTTGGGCATGGACACCTGGCCTGAACACTCTGAGATGTGCCAGCCGGGGCTCATACCCACTGTTCTCAGTGGGTACATAGAGCTTGCCCTGCAGCACCCCAAGCTGCTCATCAACGCTTATCACTTGAATACACAAGATAAAAACTAGCTCAGGTATGTCTTGCATCATACAATGTTCCAGCATGGATGGTCTGAGCCAACTGTGGTCAGAGTCAGCATCGCCCCAGAAATAAGGACTTGGGGCTTCCTTTGCTGGAGACTGAATGCTTTTCCCACAAAGGCAAAAATACTTCTTGGAGTCTGCCTCCTTAGCAAGCCCAAGCACAACCAACCTTTGTATCCCCTTCCTGTGCATTTCCCATCCGCCTCAGTGGATCCTACGATGAGGATCTTTCAGTGTATGTCATCCCCTATTCTCCCTGTTGCATTTACCTCCACAGCCTGGCGATATTCAGAAGCAGGTGTGCTTCACAGAACTCTCTACCTCTTTGCTCAGCTGTTTGTACAATTTGCCCTGTTTCTCATCCCTTGTATGGTGAGGACCAGGATGTCTGTACATGAGTAAATACAATAGGGTGGTGTAAGAGCATTTAGTAATCAATTATGCATGCTGCAACCACTAGCTTCCCCTTGATTGCTCCTTTTGTGTTAAGAGCTTGTCCTTCACACATCTTCGGCAGCAGAGAAATTCTGCAACTAATCAGTGCGCTAATGAAACAGTTGTTCTGTTAATAAAAATTTTCAGAAACTGGCAAAGAAAGAGGCAGCTTTACAAATGAGCCCTCCTCTTTAGCTAGGGCTCCCATTCAACTCGAGTGCCACAAAACAGCACTTCAGCAGTGCTTAAGCTTTACTACTTCAACTGTTGATTTCTTTCTCCCCAGGATCATGAACCAATTAGAAGTGTTACAAGAATTTACCAAGAACAACCTAGTCAGTCCTATGGCTATTATTATAATAAAGCCACACCTGAAGAATCCAAGCCCCAGTTAAGAACAGAGCCCGCTGTGTCATGGACTGCACAAACACACAGCAAGTGTCCCCACTTCTGACATTGACAGTCCATGCTTTATGGGGACCCACCTGTGCGTGGCGGTGCTGACAACGGAGCACCTCATGCCAGGATGGAAAGCAGCCAGATCAAACAGGGGCTCTCAGAGCCCATCCAATCCAGCTCTGGAGATGCAGGGTTACCTACGTCCCAGTCACCTGATAGGCACCTATCCTTGTGCTTTTTGTAGCTTGACAAAATATCATTTTCATTCACATTTAACAAGCAGGGCTGAGAAAAGCAGCAGCCAAGTAGCCAGTGTGTATCCTGTTCTGCCAACACTTTCAGGAAGGCAATAATTGCCACCAAATGGCACAGGTTGGGGTACTGGCTGTTTCAGCCTCCCAAGCAGGAATTGGGTGCTTCAAGCAATTCGTGTCGGTGTTGACACCGAAGTCATCATGGCCACAGGTCTGAGGCAGCAAAGGCAATGATGGGAAAATGAAATGGAAGAATATGCATTTGCATCATGGCTGCAAAACCCTGGTGACTCCCTGAAGAAATGCGGCTCCAGAGGGGGGAAACGCTTCCTTGTCTACAGCCGAGAAAATTATTCTGGTGAATATCACAGCTGCACAAATGCCAGCAACTTAATATTTAAAAAAACAGGGGAGTTAGGGAGAAGCAAAAAGAAGAATGGAAAACTGGGGAATGAAAAGGCCAAGTAACCACAGAGAAAGTGAACAGCAGGTGAGGGCAGTAGAAAGGTTGGCAATGAGTTTATGCCAAAGTGAATGATCAGTGACTCTCTCTTTTCTTTATTTTTTTAGAGGAGTGGGGATTGTTTAAAATTTAGTACTTTTTTTTTTTTTAATCAGTGCTTTTTACATGAGAAGGTGACACCACACTGGTAAGAAGTTTTGCCAAAACCACAGAAATTCCTCCTGTCTTCCTGTCCCTAATGCTAGAGACCCTCTGGGCACTGATGGAAAAGCCCGTCTTTGCCCCACAAAGCAAAACTCTCTCATTGCCAACACTGCTCCAGTGAAATCTCTCTCTGTTAGAGGACTTGGCCAGGACACTCAGGCCACCTGGACAGCAAGGTTTGCTGAGACTTTGACATGTGTGGTACATCAGCCTCAGGCAGCATGCTCACAGGACCAGGGAAATCCTGTTTCCCAGCCTGGCTCCTTTGACAGCTTCTCATGAAGCATTTGGTAATCAAGGAACTACATTCCCACCAAAGTCCTCTGGCAAAGAAAAACAGAATTTGTACTCAGTATTATTTCAGATGTGAAATTATAAGCTGCTTTTGTGCAGTGTTAAGTAAATAGTTAGGGACAGAGCAGTTTTTAACAAAAAGAGGTAGCAAGATACTCATGGATTAGTTTTGTATTTCAGCAAGCCTAAAAGAATTGTCTATAATATCTCCCCATTCTCAGGATGTAGCTTTTTCTTTTCAAGGAGCCTGTCACCTCCTGTCAGCATCCCCTCTGCCTTCCTTCATCCTCTTAATTAGTGACTGTGAGCTCTGCCTTTGTTCTCTCCATTCGGTTTTAAGCTACAGAAATTAAATCGGAAGAATCCTTCACAAGGCTTTGTACCTGCACATGAAGGTGTCATAAATAGCTTGTTAATGATTTGAAAAGTGACTAATAAGTAGGGACACTGGGTAACCTTTCAGCATGCTGGATAATTTGTTAAAAATGTAATCAGTTTAACGGGCGTAGTTTAGTACCAGTATGGAAACAGGCAAATTGAAACTCATATCAGCACTGTTGTTCCTCTGTGCCTCTGCAACCTGAGAGGCTTCCCCCCCACCCCCGATGTCAGTACTGAGGCAGACCCAAGAATTAGGGGGGAATTAACTCAAGGGTCAAAGTCTAAGGTGGATGTTAGGCCTAAACCCATTAAGTTTGCTTAGTAGAAAACCCTGTAATTAAACCGATCCAGTCCAAACACCCCAACTAAAAATAATTGTCATCTTCAGGGGATACCCCCATATCCACTAAGTCAAATAAAAATTAATTCATTTCTAATCCCTGCTTTCTTGCGACAGGTTCAATGTCATAATAGTGCACTGGAAAGTTATCGAAGACTTTACCTTCTAGCCATTCCTGCCAATAAACCAAACAACTTTGAAACTTGAGCAATGGCAAGAGACCTTGATATTCTGTTCACATCCACCGCTACATCTGCCAGTGCTGATTTTCAGAACTTGAGATTAAGGCAAAAATGTAATGAAAAAATTAAAAAAAAATATTAACAAAATGACTTATTTGCAGAAGATACATCCCTACACACCGAATCCTCAAACACATTCATGTATCATACCTAAGGGGAACACCTGTATTAACAGGAGCTTTATTTTTATAGATTTTGTGCATTAATGGGGACTGAAAAATGTACTACTATGGCTGGCCACATCCCAACTTGGGATGCAGTGAGACTGAAGTTGAACCACTGTATGTTTCTAAACCCTTCTGGTAGGAAAGTACTCAATGTTAATTATTAACTAATAATAAATTACTCTGGCATTGACCTGCAAGTTTGGTAAGATATTAGGATGCTCGTGTCTAAATCTAACTCTATGTAGAAGTAACAGAAATATTCTATGAAGAATAAGCCTGCTGAGAGCTCTGTGCATGTATCATTAACAGACATGACACTGTGAGCAAAATAAAATGTTCTTATCATTAGTGACAAGAAATCAGGGTGCTTCTGTTTCCAGCCGGGCCAAGCAAAGGGTTTTTTTCAACCACAATATTGCAGATTTCCCAGTATCAGCAAGCATGTGACAAATCCTTACCCTGAACCAGACTGCTTGCTCTGAATCTGTCTAAGAATCTGTGACAAAACATTTCAATTTTTCCTTTTGAAATGGTTACTTGTTTGGAAATATCCTTGAAATTTTCTTCTTTTTCAATATTTCAAAAGTCTTATTCAAAACACAGTAGTTCAACATGGGCTTTGGCAAAAGATATATGTCAGGGAGAAGCGAGATAGAAAACATCTGAATATTTATTCCTTTGAGCATTTTTTCCTTNATTTCCTTTTTTTTCTCAGGCAGAGACCCCAACTGGCTAATTTATCACCATAATTGTGCAGCCATAGATCAGGGATCCTAGTCTCACAGCTAATAGCACAGTGGAATTTCTGAATGTATAATGGTTGAGCTCCAGGAGCAAAAACAATTTGAAAGACTTGATCTGGGAGCCTGATCCAAAAGCTATCAAAACAAGTGGCAGGACATTGAAGTGTTAAAATCCAGGGCACTGAATCAGGTCCAACCCAGGCAGTAGCCCCAAGAGAAAACAAAGTGAAATACTTTTTTGGGAGACAGAGCAATTTTTTTGTTTTGTTTGGGGGTGTTTTGGGTTTGTTTTTTTGGCTTTTTTTAGGTTTTTTTGCAGGAGGGTGTTAGAAAACAAATTTCTCTTTCATGCTTCAAATGAAAATAAGAAACAGTAAGGAGGAAAATATTTGAGCTACAACATGAAAATATCATAAGGGTTTGCTTTGAATTTTTTTTTTTTTTAAATTATACAAGCTTGGATTCCCATTTAATTGTCCCTGAGACTCGCATACACAAAGGTCGTTGACAGCCTATTTACAAGGCATGATGCTGGGGTTCTTTTTTCTGCTTGGGAATGTGCTTACTCTTCTGTTCCTACCTAAGCCATGTCTCACTAGCCTTGACTAACCTTCAACTCTGTAACTTAAATGCATCACATTTACACTCCAGTGTGCTTTGGAAACCTTGATACCCACCTATAAATGGGAAAACATGACTCCACTGTAGTTTCCTCCATTTGCAGGAAGATAAATATGTATGGCACCAATGCTTCTTGGCTCTCCGACAACAGAGCTGCCACCTCTTGATCTGAGGCAAGCTTTAATGATGAAAATCAGTAGTGCTTTCTGATTTGGTACTCCCAGAGAAGCATTAGTGAGACAGAGCTCCAAGTATTTTTTGATTTGTGCATTTCTCCGGGCAAGAGTCTGATTGAGTGGTAATTTCCAGGCTGAAGCCCTTTGGACCATGGGGGTATCCTTCACCCATAGGAGTAAAGTCAGTGGCAACAAATTCCTTGACTTCAGTGGGCTGAGACCTTTCAAAATTCTCTTTTACAAAAACGATACCTACAATCAAGTCAAATAAAACAAACCAAAACCAACCGAGACCCTGATTTTGACAAGGTTTCTGATT
Source organism: Fregata magnificens (assembly GCA_013389945.1). Classification (NCBI taxonomy): domain Eukaryota; kingdom Metazoa; phylum Chordata; class Aves; order Suliformes; family Fregatidae; genus Fregata; species Fregata magnificens. Next base: position 144,185 of record WAAD01019574.1, read on the forward strand.
AGCCCAAGACTTTTCCACCTTTACATCCTACCATACTTGTATTTTGTTGGAAAATAGCACTAGAGAGCCTATTTGTAGGATAATACTTACCAATACAAATACTGAAAACCTGTGTTTCTCCCACTGATCAAAGTACACAGTTCAGGTAAAGAAATTCCACTTTTTAAAGCGTGCAATACAGGGACAAATCTACCACTTGGGGTCAATCCTACCGCTTTTAAGAGAAATACAGTACAGTTCACTTCAGCCTACATTTCTCTCATTTCACTGGCTCATGATACACAGCTTATGCAGACTCTAGTAAAACTAATTATTGGCTTATCTGTCTTGCAAAGGTAAATTCCTTATGGAATTCACTGGAAAGATGACAACTATTTTGAAGAATGGTATCGCTTGTCCTTTGTACCAAGGAAGTAATTAGAAATTGGAATCTGTGATAAACACACATGTTTTTCTGATAAAGGTCCATGGTAACAGAGCAGACAAGATGTAGATGTTTTATTCTTCCTAGGTTTTCTTATTGCATTTTTATTTTTGCATTCATTAAGGTCAAATGTATACTATGCAAAACCCTTTACAAGCTTTTTAGCAGCTATTCCATACAGTCTGTAAGCCTGTATTCTTTTCTTGCTTTGGTGTATGTATCAATGCTTTACAGTGTTTACTGGACACATTTCTGAGCACAAAGATCTGTGATTCTACTACAAACATTTGTTGTGCTCTCCTGTAAATAACAGCAGCTTTATACTTTCCTGTAACTGAATAACTCACTGCTGAATGTCAGAAAAAATAAAACACTAACTCAAACCGAGTATTTATTACTTTCAGTAGACAAGAGAGACCAGGGTTGGGTTTGCTTATGGGTGGTGGTGGTGGTTTTGTTTGGTTTGGGGGGTTTTTTTTGTTGTTTGGTTGGTTGGTTTTTTTACATATTAAAATAGATAACTTAGAAAGAAATGCTTTTTAGCTTCAGATTTTTAAAATTATGACTTGAAAATGTAGCCACAAAGTCTTCCTGCACAAAGCAATTTGATCTCACTTAAAATTTCATCTTTGAAAGCAGTTGTCAGTATATTCTGAGAGACTCCGTGAGTCAAAACCTGCTGAAAACAATATTAGGAGAATAAAGGAAAATTTCTCACTTTTGTGTCCTCCCAAATATTATAGCATGGAGGTGCACTAGCTGTCACATGAGCCTGTGTGTGCTATGATGTGCTGTACAGATTCCTCCACTAATGAGGAGCAATGAGCACGCTCCCATGTCCTGCTTCATTTTACTCAGCCTGTCTCTTTGCAAGGATCGCTTCTCAACACTTCTCAGCAGAAATTTCTTTCTTTCACAGAGGAAGATGGAGACAGCTTGGTGGGTGTTTGTCTGTATATGGCTTCAGAAGAATATGTTTAAACTCTGTATGTTGTACAGAATAATACTAAGCTGTTTAGCCTCCCCATCTCAGTTACCCTCTAAATAATAGGAGCTATAACACAGGGAGGCACAAAGATAATTGCGTAGAAAAAAATTTGAGGAAGTTCCAATGTTGGAAAAAGAAGTTATATAAATACCACAGACACAATAATCATTCACTGAACATACCGTACTTGAAGAAATAATATGCATGCCCGTCAACATGGGCAAGTTGCGCAAGACTTCTTCCAGGTTTGAACAATAACTGGACCCTGATATGTTCAGGAAAACATTTGGAACCTCAATCCCAGTCTTCTGCTCTCGTCACTAAACTTCAACTTTTCTTTAGTATCTGATTTCAGTAGATGACTACAAATGACAGAGTAATCCAGAGAAAGCACCCAGGGGAGCTACAGAAGGGATCCCCTCTGCCTATCAATCACAGGCATTTACCTTGAGCCTAGGCTGCAGGCATATAATGAATCAGCTCTCCTCAAACAAGTACACAAGACAGGCGTTTGAGTTCTTGCAGAGAAAAAAGTCTGTTATAGGTGAGCCCTGCCATCACCCCTCTTCTAGGGAACTGCAAAGTCCAGTTTTGCCTTCACAGCCAAGAAGGCACATGCTGGCACTGCCTTGCCTGTCACCCACCGTTGTCCCCTGACATTTGCAGTTTCGAATAAGGGAGGAACAGACCCAAGAAGCTCAGCCTTCCCCACTGCTCTGATTTGGAGGACGGAAAAGCAGCCTGTGTTTCCAGGCTCATGCGGCAGCCTGGACCAAGCTCTATGCTGCTTTGCTGCTAGGTCTCCAAGCAAAAACATTTCAAGACAGCTCTGGCACCTCATGGTTAGACCATGGCCCCAGCACCTTCACTTTGACAGAACTCAGCTCTGAGCTTCAACAGCTTCTCGGATGCATTTGGAAGCATCAGAGAATTTCAGGTTTGGGTTTTGTCAGCTCTCCTCCTCTGAGCTACTTCACATGATGGATTTTCTCAAAGCTTCCTACACTGCTAAGCAGCTTCCTGACTGTTTCTCCTCAGAGCCTGCTTCCAAATAGGAAGCAGAACAAATACATAGGACAAATATTAATTTTGCCACAGATAGAGCACATGGAAAAAAATACATAAAAAGACTTAGCTAGAGGCCCCCAGGAAGACTGTCATTGGAGATACATGGCTGAGTGTAAAGGGTTAAAGCTGTGAGAGCTGAAGCATGTCCCAGCATCAGCTGAGAGGTCTATCATACAACTAATGGCACAGATATATGGAAAAAAGGGCTGAGGCAAATGTTCTCTGGCAGACCTCACTGGAGTAGTTCAAGATCTCGCTGCCCTGACTGGCTATAACACATCACAGCTAACATACCTGAATAGTTCATGCAAGCCCTCCCAATTCATTTTAGTGCAAAGTAACATAGATTCATTTAAATCATTCCCAGCACTGAATCAGGAATCTTGCACAGGTTTGGAAGACACCACAACTGTGGGGGCAGGCATCCCTCCTGGAAGGATGAGAAAGGGAAAATAAGGAGCAGATAGTGGTACAACATCTGCAGCAACTCCTGGCAGATGCACAGGAGCACCCTGTCTAGACACTAAAACAACAGGGGTGCATAGTTGTGCAGAGGGCTAGCTCAGAGACTGTCTAGCACTTCTTTACTCTCATTGATCTCAAAGCACTTATAAAATGTCTGTGTTTTCTTTTCTGTTTAGCAGCTGGAGAAACTGAGACACAGTCACAAGGAACTGGTTGACCTCTTGGCTCTCAGCTGCAGTTCTCTTGAGTCCTAGTCCAGGGTTTTATTAACCAGACCAGGCTAAAAAGCAGCCATTAACCTAATTATACCACATTGCAACTAGGAAGTATCTGACAAAACTCATCTGAGAGAGAAGAGGGAATGAACCCATAATCTACTTGGTGAAGACCGGCCACTATTGCCGATGGTGATCTGCAACTCCCTTAGTCTGAAAGAGCCTCCATTTGGTGCCAAGTTGCATGAGATGGGCTGGATTTTATAAGCTTGCAAAGAGTCCTTGGGCATTTGTTACTTCCAACTTCACAGTTTGCCTTTTCAGGTTATAACAGGATCAATAAATGAGTGAGTGATGCTGGCCTCCCTGCAAGACACGACGCTTCTTCTCTGCCTCCTCTACTCAGACCCTTCTCCAGAGATTTCTATTTTACTTTCTTTTCTTGCACTTCTGTTTCCTGCTGAATCACACTGTGAGTAATAAGTGTTTTGTGATCTCTTGTATTTTTCTTCTCGACTTTCCGTTCAAATACACAAGAACCATAGGAAAAAACAATTCTTCAGAAAAGATCAATTTCACATGTTATGAACTGTAGGACAAGGTTTCAAGAGAGAAAATCCTTCACGAAGTAAAGAAATTGCCATCCACCTTGCAAACAGAAGGTGACGGTCATTCTCTGTGGGATAGTCCTCACATAGACCTTCCCAGAGGGAAAAGACCAGTTTAGCCATCTCTCCATAATGCTGACAGGGAGAAGAAAAAGCTCTCTTACAGACCTGAGTAAGGATAAAAGAAAGGGTTCACATGAAATTCAACTAGAAGCTACAGACTTTAATAACACTCCTTCCCTGTACAAGTGCTTGAAGCTCAGGACACCTTAGACGCAGAAGTATTGTCATTGTTTGAACAGTTAGCTTTTCACATCTCTTGTGTGGATTTTTCCAGGGGTTTGTTTTGGTTTTGGGGTTGTGGGTTTTTTTTTTTTTGAACGCTTGTAAACTTTCAGTGGTTACAACATTCTGCATCAAGAGTTTCCATGGCTGAACTATATGGTTTGTAAAGAAATGCTTCCTTGAATTGGTTTAAGGCTTTGTGTGATAGTTTTTCCTTGCTGAACTCTAGTACTTGAAGTCCTGGAAGAAACACTGAACAACCGTTCTCTACCATGAACTCATTTCACAGTCTTCCAGTCATTGCTTTTCCAGCTGGAAAAGTCCTAAGCTGCTTGATCACTCCCTGTGCTGAAGCTCTTCCATATTTTGATTGTTCTTGATATGTCCTTTGGATCTTTTCCAGTAACCTTATTCAAACATAAGGCTGCCAGAAATAGAGTGCTCAAGGGGTGGGAGTCATGGATTTATACAGTGCTATAATAATGACTTCTACCCTGTTGTCTATTCCTTCATAATTCCTAACCTTGCACCTGCTTTTAGGACTGCTGCTGATCATTAATGTTGTGGCAGAACTATCTATTTTAACCCCAACATCTTCCTCTTGAAAGGCTAACAGGTAGCTGGTGACCCATTGCTGAGTGTATAGTTAGGAGTGATTTTTTCCCCAATGTGCACCACTTTCGGGTTTTTTCTACACTGAATTTGATTTGATATTTTATTATCCAACCACCCAGAATAGTGAGGTTAACGACATTTTCCCCCTGTTCACAGATAAGAAACAGAAGAATGAAGATTTATACAGGGATTTCAACAGAGCAGAGGGCAAAACATGGGTCTGTTGCATCCTCACTTTTTCCCCACGTGAGAAAACACGTTCCTTCTAAAGCTCCTTTAATGTTCTTGTATACCCGCAGTGTCTGAGGGGGTCCACACAAAACCAGCCATTTCCCTTTGCTTCCAGAAGTGGGGAGCGTGTATACAGAAGGAAAAAAAATCCCACAACTGAACATGGGGATGGAAGATGAGATCCAAGAGATTTTAAAGAAGGAAGAACAGCCAAACAAGTCCTTAAAGTGTCACAAATTGGCTACAAGGAGGGGGGGTTTATGTCCTTTATGTCAAGATGTTCAAAAGCATCTGTCAAAGAAGTTAGTCAAGCTAAATCTAAACAACTATCTCGTAACCAGCTAACTGATGAGTATGGAGTAGGGAGTATGGAGTCACTCGAGCCACAGGAAGGAGATGTAGCTGGGATGGCGAGACCAGCACAGGGCCCTGACGATGGGGGCTTGATGTTTCTTCTGCCACTAGGAGAGCAGGTGTGTGCATTGCGCAATGTCCCTGGCAAGGCTGCTGTGGGCTGGCATGAGCCACTCAGCTACAAATGGACAAGCAACCTGTTCCTGCAGCCTGCTCATGGAGAGATCTGCAGCCATGATGGCCTGGTGCTGCTGCACACCTTCATGAAAGATCATCAGATTTTAATATTGAAATTAATCTTGCTGCTTGCCCAGCTTCACATTCAAAACGCCTCTCAGCCACAGTGCTACAAAAGATGTGACAGCATTTGGGGATGTAATTGAAAACACTGCAACTAGGACGCAAGTTTGGGAAACATATGGGCAATATCCTGCAAATCATTTCCATATATAGCTGTTATTTCAGAGTAGATCTTGTGTATGTAACTGCAGCTTCTGTTATCTCCTTTTCTCTCTTACCTTCTCAAAACTTCCCATCTGTTTGGCTCTCAAATTAACTGGGCATTTTAGCACAATGGGCAAGCTCCTCCAATCTATTATCTTGAAGGGAAATTTAATAACTTAGACTTGCTGGCCTGCATATTAACTCTTAGTTTTCTGCAGTTTGCTACCGTTCTCTACAAAACAACCTGCTATATGCCACACGTGGAGACTACCATGAAATTTCAGGATATGCATGTCCCTATCCAATACACATGTCAAGGAGCAGCAAGCACCCTACTGGGACAGCACAGTCTTGTTAGCCCCAAATTAAGCTTATTCTTTCCAGTTAGCACCACCTCAATGCATTCAGAAGGCCTCTTGGCCAATCCTGCTTGGATCCCACAAACTCAGCTCTTTCATAGACTGGCTCAACCTCAGTTAGCTCCACTGCATTTCCATGGGGCAGTATCAACACCACTCTGTCACAAGTGCCCATCTCGCTAAAGGCACCTTTAGTCAATACGTTGTGCCCTGGCTCATCAAGTTTTTAAGAACGTTTAAGTAAAAAGTAGACACAGCTCTGTAAATTAATGAACTCTCTGGAAGAGTGGGCAAGGGGCCTGCTGGGAGCCCACTGTCCCTGCCCAGAAGAGCAGCCTGCAACAGGGTGAAATCTAACATTTCACTCCGCGTCAGGGTATTGTAGCATACATCATCTGGAAAGCAATTTCCTTAAATGACACCCACCTATGACCTCTAAGCCCTGGTACTGTAGGGCAACTGCAGTCCAGCGAAAAACTGAAACTATCATATCACAGGCTTCATGATCACAACCATTTTTCAGAGCTGAGCTAAAGGCTCCCTCCTGCAGAGAAGTTTCTTCTTGCTTACACACATTTATTGAAATGTCTGTTGGTCAAAACCATGGATGTTGAATGTGTTTCTGACCAATACAAGCAAAAACCCACAAGCAACAAAAGGTCTGTATTATCCATATTGGAAATTCCTATGAAGGACACGATCTAGCCCAGCACCTAAAGAAGATTAGTAGCAGACTCTCATGCCTGGAGGAAGACACACACTCGGTTGGAGAAGAGCCCAAAGGCTTGACTAAACTGACTGAAAGCATTCAAAAGAGTCTTGGGAGTCTCTGTGAACTTGGGCGAGACTCCATTGAGAGCTTCCTGCTCTGATTTTCATCATGGTGCAAAATCTAGGCTGCTTTCAGTCTTGCCATCCTGGGCAAATAAATTACTTCTTCAATAACCAGAAGTGCCTTCTGCTACATCTGCCTGCACTGGTAGTACACAGCTGCCCCAAGCCTATAAAATATATCACTGCCTGTCTTTTTATCCTTGTGCTACGCATTCCCTGACTAGGGAACGTCTCTTCCTCATGTGCACAGAGTCTGACAGAGTAAAACCTTGAGACGCTTCCAGCACAAGCTCAAGGAGCGCCTACGCCCTGAGACAGAGGCTACAGCACAGTCCCTTCTAGCCCGCACGCTGGTTGATTTGCTTTACTATGTAACATAGCCTAGAGGAGCCACCTATGGCCTGGAGCTCCAGACAATAATTAAGTTGTTGGTATGTTGCCCCAGCATTACAGTAATTGATGATTAAAGCAGGCACAGGACACCGCTGAGGCCTGGCATGCAATAAGGCTGCTCAGTTGCTCTCCTCCAAATTCACACCATTGAGCAATTTTGTTACCCGCATCATGTTCCAGGATGCTAACAGCTTTGCTGTTTCCTAATCAGCTGGGGCAATTTACACAGTCTCTGGCTGTGTTTTACATCGAACCTCATTTGATTCTCTGCTATGTTGCAATACTATTAAAGACAACCATCCTTCAAATACGCTTTCCACACACATCATTCCCCTTCCTTACCAGTTTTAGATGAAAAGGGTAATACACAGCTGTGTGTGCTAATTAAGAGGGTGTTTGTATATGGCACTGAGTATACTTCTCTGCTTTGTTTCTGAAACAGTTCTCTTCTCTAACCCCACAGTTGATATAGTAAAAGATGGATAATGATAATGGTATCACTGAGCACAGGTTTGAGATGGAAACAACGACATTTTGTCTTTTCTCATGCAAACAGCTCTACATCCATCCAGCAGAGATGCAGAAATCTGAACACTAGCTTAACCTAGCACTGGCTTATCTTTTTACATATGCAAGAACAGAGAGAAGAAACTTGCGACATTGCTGTGCATAAGCTTGTATTGCTACTTTATAGATCACCAGCTCAGAACAGATCTCCGATAACAAAGGCTTCAGGTGAGAGGGAGACATCTCCTTCAGTCTGAAATACTGCCTAATTGGAAGCAAACTGCCTCACGGCACGTTCCAAGCAAATACATTTGTATCATCAAATGCTTACCCATAGGCAGATGGCTGGAATTGCACAGTGGGGTTCCTTCTTGCAATCTGCTGCCACTAAAAGCCATTTGAGCCAGATCCAAAACCTCTTCAAGTCAATGGGAGTTTTTTCAATTAATTTCAATAGAAGTTGGGTGGGATCCAGAGAATTAAGTGACCCTGGAGATGCCTTCTGGGTGTCTGCTGACACTCTCCAGGGAGGAATTTCCAACTCCTTTGGGTCTTTTTTTTTTTTTTTTTTTTTTAAGAGAGTTCTGAAAAAAAGAGAGGTTTAGTTTAAATTTCCAGAATTTCACACTGCAGGAAAATCCTGGCCCTGTTAAAGTGAGACAAAATTTTGCCATTGATAGGAATTTATGCTTACGACTACCATTTGCTCTACTCCAGGAGTTTTACCCGCTCAGAAAGCTGCTCAGATTGGCAAACTTTTTCCTGCAGTACCAAACAAGTAAGGCCAAAAATAAACACCTAACCACTGTTTTTCAGATGCCCCCTACAACTCTGTAGTATCTGGAAGCTTTCCACAGCACCATTTCTTGGGGGCTTATAGCAGCCCTACCTATGAGATCTATTAATATCAGCCTTTCCATTCCTCCCACGCTTCAACTATTTTAAAACATTCTCCAGTTAAGCTAAAGTCTCCATAAGTTTTGCATTAACCTGGTCCACTTCTCAGATGTGAAGTGTAGCTATTCCCTAGTTCAGTTTCACTTCTGCACAGAACAGAAAGACCTACTAAGTACTGCTAAGAGCTACAGCATCGTCTAATGACAGTAATGCAGTTTTGATAAATTTATATGCAAAGCTTGGTGGCTTTTTGGAAAAAAAAAACCCCAAAACCAAACAAACTACCACAAAATTAAGCATAACTTTCACTGAAAGAAAGCAGCTTGGATATTGAGGACTCAGTCTTTTCAGATAGCTAGTAAAGAGGTCTACTGGGAATACAGCAAGTAAAAATTTCCTACATTTACCTCAGGTAATTATATGCCTCTAGTAAAAAAAAAAATATAGAAGGGGAAAAAAAAAGCTCAGTCAATAGTGAAACAGAGTTAAAATGGTTCTTCAAGGTGACAGTTCCTAAAGAAAAAACTAAAGCCCATTCTGAAGCCCTATCAAGTGGAATGTGCTGTCTCCCACTAAGTCCTGCTGGGGGCTGAGGGGATTGTATCAATTGAAAAGGCATCTTCAGGGGTGCAGGACACTGTGGTGAAGGCAGGCTGCACAGGGCATGTTAAGGATGCAGTCAAGGGAAGGGGGCTGTTTAGGGAATCTCTATCCTACCACCTCCTTCATGTCGTCAATTGCTGTGCCTCCTGAAGTCTTAAGGCTAAAAGAGGTACAACTTGATGACTCTTCCATATACAGCTAAAAGAAGCTGATATATGCTGATAGACAGGTATATATACCGATTCAGTGTTCTGTTTGCTTACCTAGTGTAGCTGGTTTTGGTTTAACCTGAAAAATTCAAGACTCTATCTTGGCATTTGAAAAATGAAGCTCCTTTATTTCTTTTCAATCCCAAATTTTCCTTTTTTATAGGTATAATGCTCAGAATACTGAAAACAAGATGTTTGGATTTTGAAAGAGATAAAATGCTTTCAAAATTCTCTTTCAAAAAGTAAAAATTTGCGGGTTTTTTGTTCTTGTTGAACCTGACTGCATATACTGGCCATTTTTCATTTGTAAACTTTTGGAAAGCCTGCACAATCATCTGGCTCTGGCTGCAAGACCTAACCTGACACACTGCTTCATTGGCTTTCCAATGGAAATCCTACAAGCCCACAAATGGAAGGGTGTGCACACTTCTTCCTCCCGTCCACCTTTGTTCTGTGCCTTCCACATGGAGAAAATCTGCCTAGGAGAGAACCCTGGGAGACTTTGTGGCTGTAGACCTGGTATCAAGACACCTACAGACCTCCCTCAATTCAAGGTTCTTCATCAGTTCAAGTCCTTACTGTTTATTTCAGGCTTTCTAAAATATTAGCAGAAGGGTACTGAAGAAGTCAATATTCTGTTTGTTGACATCATCAGTGATATCATAGTCCTGGCACGCAAGTTTCTCCGTGATATAACATGCTAAGCAGAATCTAAATCTTGACAATCCTAGAAGTATGACAATAGACAAAAAGGTCCGACTTTGCAAAGAGTCAAACTACTAAAGGGAGGTTCTTCTGGGAGGTGATTTGATGTTTCACTACCTTTTCAAATCATTTGCACCCAATCTTCCAAACTGTGTCCTGAGCTACTGAATATATTTCTGTGCTGTAAACACCAGGACAAAGTCAGCGTAAAAATCTTGCCATCAGTTAACTAGCTCGAAGTCTTTCCTATATTTTGTGTTGACTGGAATGATAAATAACTTATTTTGAGAGTACCAGATCTCAGAAATAAATTTCTAAAATAAAACTCCTGCAAAACACAATTATTATTCAACTCATTTTAACAATTCGATAAATGCAGTGCAATGACTTTCGTTAGCTATTCTCCTAGCCAAGGTCTACTACACCATTAAACATTATTGAGTTAGGTCTGCCATTTTACTTGAAATTATGTGCCTGGCATTTTAGTCTATGGCCATAAATGCTGGAAATGTCATTTATATAAGCATCCATCTTTTTCACTACTGTCTCCCATCAAACATTAATGGTAGGAGCTCTAATCCATTCTACACAGTCCTGGATATCTACATTTGCTAGGAAAGGAACTGTAACAGAGCGCACTGACAACTCACAGTAAGTAATTACTCTTAGAAATATCTCAGTTAACTCAATTTGCTCCCAAAGGTCTTTTAAATTATATCTTGTTAGAGTGCAATGCTTTTTCAAATGACAAGGTCACACACAAAAGCAAAACTCTATTTTATCTTTATCAGAGCTTTACCCCCCCACACCATAAAACTGTTATAACACGTAATTCCAACCAGATAGAGATATTGTGTTTTACTGTTGGAGCCCAGGAAAGCTATAAAGCAGGCAGCGTTGTTGTTTACAGTCACAATAAATTTGGAATATCGTATGGCATTCCAGGTGAGGCAAAGGCGTCTACTAATGTCAACTGAGTGGGAAGAAGTACTTTTTTTTATTAAACTTTGCTGGTAAAATAATTTTCTTTGGAATTTAGACTAAAAAACTCCTCATGAATCAGAAAAAGATGACTCTCAAACTATATTAATATAGCAGAACATATACTTTATCTCATCACCCTGATTATCTGCCTTGCTGACTTTACGGCAAGAGGTTATTGAAAAACAACATGGATTATGTAGTTGACCAACACTTCTAATTTTATTACAAGTCTTGATAGTTGGTATTCTTTCTTAAAATCCCAGCTTCTGAAGCCATGCAATATGGATATTATATGAAAAATATTCTTGCCATTGTTTTTCTGAAGAGCATGAAAATACGTTGTAGTGTACCCTGAGCTCAAAACCAAGAGCTAGATAAAGTCTTTAAAAAGCATAGGACTCTTTGAATTTATATGCCATTCTCTTGCTACTCGGGAATGGGGTAGGAAAGGATTCCCCAGACTTTAAGTTTTCTCCAAAAGTACCAAAATAGTTGCCATGCAATCACATGGGACAATGAGAAAGAGAACTACAGTGCAAAAGTAGCAACATAATCACATTTTAGCAGCAGTCATTTTGGGTAATAAAGCTGCATCTTGTATTGACAAATAGAGATTTCAGTTTAACCAAAGAGAAGGAGGTAGAAGCACCCAAGCAGACCCTTCATTAAGGATATCCTTAATTTTGTTCCCATTTGAAAAACTGCCCTTTAGTGAATATGTGCTGCTATTCTTAAGTCCAAGTTATCTGGCACATTAGAAGAATGTACCAAATTGAAACCCAGCAGCACTGGTATATCTCAGCAAGTAACTACCTCCAAAGACATTCTCTAAGGAATTCAGAGTATAACAAGGTGCCATTATAGAAAATGCACAGCCCAGTTTGAGAGCTACAGGGGATGGGATACAACATCATTCTGCAAGCAGGGGTAAGCTCAAGTCTTCCCAGAAATGTACCTAAATGAACTCACCTACTCAAAACAGAGGTCAGAAAAGCAGGAGTAACTTTGGAAGAATAGATGTCCTCATAGTGAGGGGTGATTTGGGAGAGACTTGCAGGAAATTTAATGGGCATAACGTAAGGACTGTCACAACAGTCAAGAAAGTTTCTGAGCAGCACTTCCACTTCTATACGCTTTACCATCTTGCATTTGAGTTATTTCCATTTTTTTTTCTTTGACAAGCACACGGTGAGATTTGCCAAAGGACTGCATCAACAGACAATCATCTTACAATCATCTTTCCCAGAAAGTTTACCTTCTCTGAGCCCTGCCAATGAAAATAGGAGACTCTTCTGACAAGGGATTTTCTCATGTTGTTGTATTTCCTTGCCTTGCTTAATCAAGACGATATATAAAAGGCAAATGCCTAAATTAATGCTTATAAATACAGACCACAAGGCTCTAGTTTTAGCTTGGGACTGGAATGGCTGCAAAACCTCATTCAGACATGGGAAAAAATTAAATGAATAAATGACACCAATATGACAGGAAGTGAGATGAGAGCTTTCTAAACACAGTACAACTCAACTGCGTGATCAGTAATATGAGCTCAGACAAAAAAAAGCACCCAGCATCGAGTCCCTCAGGCTCCCAGTGGCTTTCTGAGTTTGGGTTTCACTGCTCTGTTTCTGACAGCTAGAAACCCATACCTCTCCAACAGGGGATGGCAAGGACTTGAATAAAATCTTGCTGACATGCCATGACTGCCTCTTGCTGCTACAATGGCAGTTACTGTTATTTGCCATAGGTAAAAAAAAAAATTATATATAACCTTATCCTATTTCCTCAGAGGCAGTAGTGACTGAAATACAAAGTTATCTCTGTATGCAGGGGAGGGTAGGACAACTCAGCAGGGAAGTAAAGCTCTGTCTTAAATGTATCTGGCATAGTCCTTCTAAAGGGGTTAATGTAAGGGTGCCCAGTCAGGTACTACAGGACTGTCTGTTGGGAAATCTTTTAAGAAGGGCTCTTTGGACATGTTATACCAGTGAGAATTATTAAGTCCTCTTTGAACAGGACAATGAGGGAGTCAGGAGCTGGGGTGGGAAAATAATTTCTCCTCTCTTGATATTTCTTTGATCTTCATTAAGGATTAGTGGCTATGAAAAAGCTTGTGGATGCAAAGCCTCAGAACAGTTATTAATGGATATATGTCTACACGCCAAAAAATCCCCTGTGAGGCACCAGAAGGCAGCTGCTTGGGTACAAAGCAGAAACCACAGTGGAAAAAAAAAGTGTCTTCCCCCTTCTGAGCTATCTCTGTATGTTAGGGCACGAAGTCAGACTTGTGACTTTGTCCCTCCATCCCGCGCACGTGAGTGTGTCTGTAGATCACTTGGTGCAGCAGTAAAAGTCATCCAAGAGAAAAAAATTGGATAGAATGGAAAATAAAAAATTGCCAGGAGAGAATGTATAGATTGCAGGTCATTTCCTGTATCCTTATACTATTTAGACTATAATTTGCATGATCAACAAGCACTGTTCCTTTCTCTTCCCTTTTCTGCTCTTCTGTGCAGAACAGCATTAACAGAGTTAACACCTCCAAAGACTGATTTTAGAAACATCAGATCAAGCCACCCTGCTCAAAGCTTCTCAGTTATTGAACTCTGTGGTGAGAACGCCTCAGCAATGGTTCAGACTGTTCAATAAAACCTCAAATATATCAAATCTGCCACTGATCTGCATCAGGTAACTTAATGAATTTAGGTTTTTACCCCTGCAGATCTGGTCCACCTGACTTCATGAAGAGAGCTGTGTCATTTTATTCCAGATGTAAACTTGATTTATTGTAACAGAGTTGCTCTGATTCATAACAGCTAGGAATTTGATCCCATAACTGCAAAAGAACTGAGCTAATTTATGTCGCTGGAGAAAACTGGGACAAATGTCAGTATCTGTAAAACCATAGTCTGAGCTCCCTCTCACTATAGTATCAAACATTTCAAAAACAACTCAGTCTGAATTCTTTAATTTTTTTGGCCCAGTTCTTTAGCGAATATCCATAAAACCCTGATATATTTTAAGAAAAACTAGAACTGGCTGATAAAAAAGTTAAATAAACATAATTGGAAGTTAGATTTATCTCTTTCTGCAGAAATATGCCATGTGTCTGAATTTATTCAAGTTTTTTGCTTTGACTTTTAACACAGTTTCATTTTGTCTTGCCCCAAACAAATCCAGAATGTTTCAAAGCCCAAATGAAAATGATTCATTCAAATTCTGCACAACAGCTTTTGCTTGAGGAAAACAAAGACTTTCATCAAAACCACAGTTTTCAGTAGGAAAGCACTAGGATGGAAAATTTTCACCCAGCTCTACCAAATATCCGCATCCTTTCATTCTGATGTTTTTACCTAGCTGGTAACGCTTCACTCCACTGTGAGTCCCATTGATTTCCTGGAGCTAAGCAGCATCTTTGCAGTCAGCACCTGCCAGACAGTGATGGCTGAGCCATGCCATCCTGGGAGCACAGTCAAGTGATGTTGGGCTCTATGGATCCATGAGGTAGGATTTCCTCTTTGTTTCCTCTTTGCTTTCTAAAAAGGAAGGGGAAAGGTTAGCAATTCACCGCTGCCTTAATTTATTCAAGCAGAAAGAGCATTTCTAATGCTTCTAAGACTCTTCAGTCTATCAGGCAAATCATTCCTACCTCTACAGGCTGTCAATTGAACTCAGAATAATGAAAAAAAGAGAGATGTGTTTCCATTTGCTTTTTCTTTAAACTGAGTTTCTAACTGGCAGAAGATTATCCAGATATCTTGGAGGATGTTCTCTATCTCCTTAAATCTTAAAGATCTCTAGATCTTTTTAAATCTTTAAGTTTTTAAATCAAGACTGAATACATACTTCAAGAAATTTGAGTCAGTTCAGCTACAGGTTTTTAGGCTTTGTGCAGGACTCAGTGGCTAAAATTTAATGCATGCAGGTCCGTTCAGAAGATCATCACAGTCCCTTCTGCCTTAACAATCTACAAATCTATGCAATGCGCAACAGACTGTAATCAACCTTTGGCTACCCTTCCTCATTCCTCTAGTTTTATGTTTTATTGCAAACCTACAGAGACATAAAAATTAAAAATGTAACAGCAAGCCTGAAATCAAAACAATTAGATGCAGAGCAAATGAAACAAACCAAAGGACCAAAGCTGCTGCTTTTTTTTTTTCTTTTTTCCTTTTTCATCACCCCTTTTCTTTTTAATGTATAGACCCCACTTGCAGCTTTCCAGAACCACCAGAAAAGTGAAATGATCTATTATACACACAGTTCTGCCATGGAAAATCCAGGCTCTGCTGCCAATCTTATTTCCCACTTGCAGTATCACTAAACTCTCAGACATCCCTGCACAAACAAGTCTTTAATAGAGCATTTTGTCCTCCTTTTACCATTCTTACCGTGAAAATATCCTGTAGGTTTTCACCAAGCTAATGGATGATCAGAAGTTTTGTGGTGTGGTGATAGCAAGCAAATACAGCGAGACCCTCAAGCTGTAGTTTGGACTGTGGCTTGTATTTCACAAGTGCATGGAGAAAGACCACAGGCAGCCATTACCCCTTTTCACCTCTCTGCATCAGTCAGAAGAGTCGCTATTTTCATGACCGTGTGGTGAAGGAAATCTGCCACAGCCTGCAGCGGGGTTAGTTATTACAAATCAACCTGGCAGGGGCAAAAGCAGTGATGGGATTATTTTTCCCCTGATCTCCCACTAGCCAGCAGTTTGGAGTCGGAGCTGGGGGCAGGCAAGCACCCACCCATCCACTTTCAAACAAATCACATCATAGGCTCATTCACAAAACTCAGAGAAAATCCATTAACTCCTACAAAACTTAATCCAGATTACACCACCACTGCTGAAACTGGATGCCAACCCATAATTGCTACAAATGAAGTTGAACTTGTGCCACTTTGTGTTTCTATAGCTAAGAATGAGCTATCATCATTTTAATGCCCAATATCACCCACAAAAGACCATAAACTTTTAACACAACAATAAAACCAGGCTTTAGCCTTTTAAATAATCTGCATCTTGACTAGCTGTGCAGTCCACTTGCTCCTTGCCAGTTACATCCAGGGGCCATAAACAAAGGGGAATGAGAATAGCCAGTAAATTAAAGTGCAGGCAACTGAAAAGGTCAAAGCAGTATGCTTTATTATTGTCTGTCACTGAGTATGTGGCATGTTAAAATTCATACACTGGTCTTTCAGGAAAATAGAAACAATCTCTAAAGTGTATGAGAAATCAACCAGCATGCATCAACTCTACTGAAAATGATTGGACCAGTTGTATCTCAAAAGGCCTGTGGATATCAAGAAACAAACCTCTGTTTCCTCTCTACTGCCTTAATGGATAGGAACTCGGGGAGGGACTAAATGATGGATGCTTGCATGTATTTCAGCAATACTGCAAAGGCAGAGCTAGTGAGAGTATCTGAAGCAGCATGGATTCCATTGCAGTCCCTTTGTCTCCAATGCTCAAATCCTAACAACGAAAAAAACCCGTGTCAAATTCAACTGCTAAATTCAACAGGCAATTTTTACCTCAATTATCAGCTGCTGAGGTGGTCAAGGATGAAATTAAAACAAATGAGATTGCACCCTCAGCTGCAGATTGCTCACTTTTTTCATAAATGGCCTGCAGCGTATGAGCATCAAGGCATAGATCCACAGCCCTAAGTGAATCTGCTGTTGTTAATGCTATTGTTGCATTCAGTCTCATTCACTGGAGGAAAATATTGGATCTCAAATGGGATCTCTTGGATCACGAGTGCTTTCTGTCCTGTGCATCTCAGTAGTACCTAGTATGGCCAGCACTGGTCTTTGAAAACTGCATTAAGCCAGTTATCATTGGTCAGTCAGCGAGGAACGCAGCAACAGTAAGTTCTGCAGCTGGGCGCTAGATTGGGGCGGACAAAGGGGTTCCCGGAGCCAGGGAAACCCGAGGAAGAGCAGAGCCACCCGCCAGGTCCCGGCAGCTCTCGCGAGGAGGGCTGATGCGGCCTGGGCATTGCCAGGAGCTACCACAGGAGATTTAAATGGCCCTAGGGAGCGCTATCGACCAGGAGCGTGGCAAACAGGGTGTGGCACATCAGCCAGGGCGTGGTGCGGCAGTTTGCATGGCAGTTCACGCAGGCAGGGCAAGCAGGGAGGGTGCTACATCCCGCTTGAAGGTCCACAGCCCAGGGAAGTGCTCTAGGTCTCTACCAAAATGGTGGGCACTCGCCTCAGAGCTAAAACCAGTGTTCCCATGGAGAAAGCCCCAGAGATATCTGATGCATCCACTCAGATGGAATTGGTAAGGAAGGAGGGTTCAGTACAGGCGGTAGGATGCGGCGAGTACCCAGACCCTTCTCCTGGTGAAAAGGTAAGTACCTGCACAAGGTGTGCACGAGTTGATGATCTGTTGCATCAGGTGGCTGAGTTGCAGGAAACAGTTAAAAGGCTGTGCAGCATTAGTGGAACCGAGGTGGAGATCGATAGGTGGTTTCAGAACCACGTTCCTGTAGCAGCGGCCACCACTGAGAATGAGGCACCTTGGACCCTGGTGACCCACAAAAGCAGGGCTC
>WAAD01019575.1:820-36065 GCA_013389945.1 Fregata magnificens
TCACTGAATAATTTTTCTATTATATGGTAAATAATGTTGAGTAAAATTACCTAATTCCATATGACAGCTACATTCAGCTGTTTCTATATAATTCTCTACCATAATTGAATATTGATTTACATAAAGCAAAATGTTTATGTCTTTACGTGAAGCATGATAAATTAATAGGAACAATAGGAACAATATCTTATTTTTTGAGATTCCACAGAGCCAGTATGAAATTATAACACTAAAATATTGAGAAAAGTTAATTAAGATCGTAAAGCTAGGAGTCAAAGAAAAACATCAAAGNATACTATACTAGAAGCTATTGTTTCTATCCTTACAAAATCCTTAATCCTTTCTACAGAAAAACAAGATAAACACTTTTTTTCTCATACCACTTGAGTTGTCATTAAATAAAATATGGAAGCGATATCAGCACAAACATCTTTGATACTCAAATAGTTTGCAGCTCTATCTGTCATCCTATAACTCACAAGATGCTGAACTGAAATCTGCTCTGTTGCACCTGTGATTTCTGCTTGGCACAAAAGAGATTGGGCCCTACCTGTGTTATCAGCCCTTAAAATTTCAAAATCCAGATCTTTCAGAATGTCTTACATTACAGTTATAAAGCTCTTCTTTCTCAACTGACAAATGAAAAGGCAACACCACATAGTGAGCTCTCTTTTTGCAGTGGTGTTTTTCTGGCACTGGTTCACAAAGAAAAAGGAGCACTACTGGAAAATTATTGGGGAATTATATCCATTGTTGTCCACTGCATTTGTATAAATATAAAGGTGGCTGATCAGACTATCTGAGGTTCTCAGAAATTTAAGTATGTATATCTCCCAGATTGTGTTTTGTGCTTGTATTAAAAATGTTATTTAATATTTTTAAAAGTCAACAAATCTGAAATACACATTTTATGGTTATAGAAAATCTAAAATAAGTATGGCTATTAACTGTCTACAATTGAAGTTAATGTTCCTCTTTAAAAAAGTTTAAATTAAACTTAGTATGAGATTATGCATAGATGACAATGCAACAAGTACTTTTGATGGTTTTGACCTATCCCCTTGGCCTTGTTTTATGTCTCACTGTAGAAAACGCTACAGTTATTCAGATGTAGGAAAACAGTAATTCTCAAGAGTAAATGTAAGAAATCACCTTCTTTGACTCTAACTGAACCATTATCAAAAAAAAAAAGGATAAAGGAATTGGTTATTCTATTCCTTTTTACATAAGCCTTTCCAGCTTTACATCCGAACTGTTTATTTTATGAACATCACAATATAATTTTCATCAGGTTAATTTTCAACTTCCCTAAAAGTAACTAGAAGACAGACATAACTTGTACCCAAATCCAAGGTAATCTGAATCTAAAAATCAGAAATTATTTTTGGGATGAATATTTGAGATTACTCTCTTGTAACCTGTGTAAATCAAGCAAACTTCTTCACACAATGAAGCTCTGGAAATGGTTTCTCATCTCATTTCCGGTACTTTAGGCTACCAAAATTTGCTTTTTACATGCGGTGCCATCATGCGAATCGCTATTTCTACTTCATTTTTGTTAGCAAAAAAGTCCACAAATACAATAATATTTTTCAGATAATGAGAACTGAGCAGAAAAATACATGTATTTGCAAACCTACACTAGGGTCAATTGCTTACTGTATTGCTCCTACACTTTAACACAAGAAAACCAGGATTATCCAAAGCTGCCTGAAGTCTACAAAGCTCCCACTTTTAAGTGACATTTCAACAGATTTTTGACCAGGCCCCAAGGCAGTATATAGGTAAGGTATTTACTACATTATGATCAATGAAAAGACTATTAGTCACACTACTAATTGATTATAACAGCTCCCTCCACAGGGATTTGTAACATTTGTCACTGAAGGTTTCCAAAATAATGGTTTAGAGTATCTGAAAAGTATGCTTTCATTTGATGCCTAGCAAAATGAGCTAGATGTTTCATACTTTGTGAATGAATATTTCAATTTTGATAATACAAATTTTAG
Source organism: Fregata magnificens (assembly GCA_013389945.1). Classification (NCBI taxonomy): domain Eukaryota; kingdom Metazoa; phylum Chordata; class Aves; order Suliformes; family Fregatidae; genus Fregata; species Fregata magnificens. The sequence goes on from WAAD01019575.1 coordinate 2,830, forward strand.
ATGCTTAATATTGTATCAATATTGTATGACATTAAGAGGAAATGGATGTAAATATGCTTTATGTGACTCCCCTGCAGAATTGAATCCATCAAAAATGGAGTAATGTTCTTAGTCTTCCTTGATTCTTAATTAAAACAATTATTTTGCTGTACAGTCCCTCCTCTGCCTGTTCTTTTATTCTTGCATGAGTTAGGCCACATTACGATTTTGATTTGTTTTCATTATTAGTAGCTTTTAGCAACAGAATAGAGTTAAAATTATTAGTTTATAACATGCCTTTTGTACTTAGAATTCACGTACGTTGAACAGAAGCTGAAAGCATTAATTTGTCAATCAGTCCTGGTCTATATCTAGTCTCACTTGAAACAGACTACGCACACACACAGGAAAAAAAAGACCACTATATATTTCCTAGAGCTAAATGAACTTGTGAACATTCAGGTATGTTAGGATTTACTGAGACTATTAGCTATAATTCTGAAGCACATTGCACATATGATAGTACATTACAAAATCAAGGAGGTTTCACTATAGAAACTTCCTTTTAATCTAGATAATAACATGAAAATTTACTTCAGACTGTAAGATCAATTTTCAATTCACAGATCAGATCCAAGAGTTAAAACTAACCACTGTAAAATATTTTTTGATGTTAAACTGAAAACCCTCTGGAAATCTCTGTGAAGAATTTCAGCACACATCTGAGACCGGAAGGAGTTTTGTACAATCTCACAAAGTGCGCAAATGACAATTTGCAACAGTACGTGAGGGACCATGCAGAAAAAGACAGAACACACAGAAACGGCAAACTCTTGAAGGGCCAGATTTAAACTCTACTGTATTTAAAAAAATGAGGCCTGGACAACAGCAGGTCCGACAATAAAATCAGGACTGCAGAATACCTCAAGTCTAACCCAGGCGCTGAAACTATCTTCTTCTAAAATGTGAATAGAATTTGAATTTTCTTGCTTCCTCACTTGCCTTGCTGTGAAACGTGGATAGAGTTGTACACTCCAAAGAGCAAATCCTTTGTGTAGGAGAAAGAGGAGGGCGGAAAAGAAAAGCTATTTTGACAAGAACATTTTTTGTCGTAAAAATTATTTTTTGTGTCCATGAAAACTAAATGTTAATTTTAAATGTATATAATTATTTTTTAAAAAGTCTCTGTGACTGACTGTTTGTCCGTCTGTCTATGGGAGGAAAAACACTTCCCTACGACAAGTCAGAGAAAGACAAACAGCCCCAAACCCTTTCTTGACAGTATCTTTCAAATATCTCAGGAACAATTAGAAAAAATGAGTCTGAAAATCCACGCCCCCCAAGGCACAAAACCAAAACCATGAATGAGTGTTTTGGTTTGGTTTTTTAAGATAATTTACCTTACCTTTTGTTAAATTGTCTGTGCATTATGGAAATGCGTATCTCGAGCAAGATGGAAGAAAATACCAAATAGGAAAGGTTTCCCCCCACTCTTCAGTTTGCCTGAAAGCACAGAAACCATATCTGTCCTTTGACCACAACAGAACAAATGCTACATGCCAATGTTTTTTATGCCAGAAGGACAAGCTGCAGAAAGACAGAAAACTCTCTTTGTAGAGTTCATTTCTTCTATTGATGTTCATCTGATGACACATTTGTTTTCAGTTAAGCTAAGCATAAGCATATTTTTATTTTATTCATTTGATAGTTATTTATATAGCTGGATGCCTACCATGATCACTGACATAACAATCCCTCACCAACATATTCACTGGAACTTCTTCCATAGCTCTTTAAGGAAAACGCACCTATTTTGGCTCTTTTTAGAAGATGTCTTCCCTTTGCTTCCTCTACAGACCACAAACAGTGAGGACAGCTGCACAGACTGGCGGGGAAGAGACCTGGACAGTAAGTCTAAAACTCTGGAGTAGAAATGGATTTACCTTCATGCAAGGGTACAATTTGGTAAATGAGAAGTGTCGAGGGGAACAAAGTATCTCTTCCATTGCATCGTGTTTCAGCAAAGTGAGAGCCTGTGTAACACCAAATAATGGACACTTGCATGACAAGAGTAAAAGCCTGCACTCTACTCTTCAGTTGGGATAAACCCTACCTGCACTGTCTGAAAGCTCCAGGAAGGCTCAGAGACTGGTGCGCACTGTTTTGGGTACGTACCCAAGGCAGAGGAGCTGGGGTTTGCAGAAGAAATGAAGCAAGCATTGCAGCAGGCTGTAGAGCCCATGTTGTCCCCTCAGTGGCAACACGGCTGTCAGATTCAATCAGGGTAAACTCCTCAAGGTAGAAACCCTGTCTTTACATAGGCCTTTCACTTGCCATGCACACACCACTGATACTCCAAAAATTACATGCAAGAAACACCATTAAAGGACACTAGGAAACACGAGCAGAGACCAACAAATCTTAAACTTAGGTACTGCTGTTACAACAGTTTAAAATACCATATGATTATGTCCCTTATTGTGATTTGCCTTCTGTGCTGTTTGGGAATCTCAGATTGCTAATTATAGCATTTCCATGTAAAAATGGCTTCTTACCTACGCACAGTATGTAGAATTCCCACAAACCAGATAAGATATAATACCTTTAAAGTGGTTGGCTAGTAGTGATTTCATAAACAAATATTGCTGTCCTGAAAAAAACAAACCAAAACTGAAACCATCACATGACTAATAAAAAGCTTTTGCCCATGGCCCTTAACAATATGATAATTTATTTATAACAGACACAGTCCTGAAAGTGACCCACTTAAAATTATTAAAAAGATATGGTGTTTATTTTTGCTGTCCATAAAACAGGTAATGGCTTATGAATACGCAAACTGATCAGATGTAATTAACATGATGGGCTCCTACTGAAACACAATCTTCCATGTTTAAGGGAGTTGGATGCAAAAACTAATAAGGTCAAGTTAATATGCTTGTGAAGAAAGCATCAGCTGTCTATGCAACTGACAAGAATGCCAGTACTAATCCCCTTTTCTGGAAAAAATAATTTAAATTTTCCTCAATAAACTAGGAAAACTCAAGACCATGGAGTCAACCAGCGCCGATAAATGTGGGACAATTAATGAGGAAAAAATAAAAGCTTGTGTCCATTTATAGTAACGATAAACATGGCATTTAATTAACTAGAAGGTTTTCAACAAGTGTTATGGGCAATTAGTTGACCATCACAGCACTGGCCTCATCAATCCTGTCCAAGACGCACGGTTCCAGCAGATGACCTGCAAATATCTTGCTCCACTGACCTTAAGGAAAAGGTAAAATGTAACTAAATGTATTATGACATCAGCAATTAAACTAAGCAGGTTTGACCTCTTAAGACAAAAATCGATACCTAGGAACTGTTGAATGTTTGAATGTTTACAATTTTCTTTTCTAGTGGTTAAAATCCCTCCAGCCACCTCAAAATACCACTCCTGTCCTTTCTTTGCAACCCCCTCCTGCTTCTACATAACAATAAGAAAGGATATATATATCTCCTATATATCCTATAATAAAAGGCAAATAAAGGTGAAAAATGAAACTTTTGTTATAATAAAGACTCGGATTCAGATATCATTGTAACGCCAGTTTAAGTGAAGAATTTGTCTGTGAGAGATATCACGGGCTCATTTAATTATGTAACAATTGTAAAATTTCAGTTAGGGGTGTTGTAAGCATTTCTTTAATCCTGTTTATTTATTACATAGGTGATATAGTGTATGTAGTATGCTGCAGGTAGAGAAGTATTTCAAGTACTCTCAGAGCCAACTGCAAGTATCTATGATCGAGATGGTTACGATTCTTGAAAACCAAAAAAGGGCAAAACACCCTATTTTTAAAAAGAGAGAAAAGAAGGAGCCAAGAATTTATATGCCGGTGCCATAATTCTTGTTGAAAATATCCAGAAGGAAACTGGAAAAAAAATCTAGCTTTTACATACTTGGAAGAAAAGGGCAATTATTAATGGCAAACATGAATTTGTCACACAGCACACCCCCACCGTCCCTGTCAACTTAGTCTAACTTCCTTCCAGAGTAAACTAATAAACCTTAAGAACAGAGGAGAAACACAGGAGTCCCATGCTTTGGCATGAGCAAGCCTTTTGACACTGCTTCACATAATATGCGTGCTGCAAAAACAGGGTGCAAACCAGTTCGGAAATCACAATTCTAGCAGTTCCCAGTAGCTCACTGTCAGGTAATCCACAGAAGCCTGTTAGGAATTTGCAATTATCAGTATTTTCATGACTGGCCTAGGTCAAGGAATAGACTAATGTAAGCCATTTTCAAATCACTTTGAACAGCAAGGGCTGCAAGCACTTTGGTGATCAGTATTGTAACTCATATTTATCTTAAACTGTAGAAATGGATTGAAAGAAACACAAACAATTCAAGAAAAATGAACGCAAGAAGTTATTCCTGGGCAAATATAATCAACTGCGCTAAAACCGGAACGGGAAATTGGGTAGAAAAGGAATCTTGGGGATGAAACAGGTCACAAGCTAAGCCTTAGTGACATGCTGTTAAACATTAACCATTCAAAACTATTAATCAAAAAAAATCATACTAATGGCATATATAGGAATATTGTTTACACGATAGAAAAGGTATCCCCCCGCACAACATTGGTGAAATCTTAGATGGAGAATACATCCAGGTTTTGGTGCTACACTTCAAAGATACTGCAGAACTGTGAGACTGTTCAGGAGAGAACAAGATGAATGCTGGGGTGGAGCGTAAATAAAGAAAGAAATCTTTCTTTGATGAGACTACAGACATGATAAGACTACATACATGATAACACTATTCCATTATGCAAAGGATTTTCAACGTGTAGTAGTTGTGCCCGTATTGAGCGGCCAGAAAAACACCACGGAGGTGAACTGATCTGCTGTTCTGCCTGCTGACTCTCAGAATGAAATACTGATACTCTTCACATTACTAGATGCTCTAGTATTACACAATTATTGAAGAAATCTACCCCGCCCCCCTCCCACAATGTCATATACTACATTACAGGACATGGAAAAATGCCCCAATCCAAAACAAAAGAGGAAAACCAGAGCCAAATATTTAGAACTATAGGGGGTTTTGTCTTGTCTGAATGAAAGTGATGAAAGAATCCAGTAAAGCTCGAATCACCAGCCACAGTTTTTAAATATTAAGTAAATACTTTTGAATTACCTTGATACCCCCCCCAATAAAATACAGACAAAAGTCACCATTTTAGTAGTGGTCATGGTTCTTACTTTGTAAGAACTGTGGTATATTATTTTGCTTGTGAAGGTGCCATGGCTAGTCTTGTAAACTCCCATGCACTCCTGATGTACATATTTATTTGATTGTTAGCTTAAATGAAAGTTTAAAATGTACCCCAAACCCAAAAAACATCCCCTTAATGGTCTGAAGCAAAGCAGAAAGGAAGGTTTAATTCTCAGTTCCTGCTAGGTGGAACAAGACATAACAACTAACTTCCAGGAAAGGATATCAAGATTTGTTATGAAGAAAACTCTGTGAGAGGAGCGATTAAGTACCAGAAGAGATCGCCAAGAACACTGACCATCAGTGCCGTTTTTAAAAACACACTAGTCAGAGATAGTTTAAGGCATAATTGACCTACTCAGGGCAGAGGAATAAGTGAGATGTCCTCTAGCAGTCCCTTTCAGTTTTACTTTGTACGATTTGAATGTTGTTTAGATTCTTTTGAATACTGATGCATACAGAGAACAGGAAGCAGCTCTCCACCACCCCCTGCACTGTAAAAAGCACAGAGAAAAATACCACTACTCTTCATTCTCAGAGCTCAAATATGGGCACATCAGGAAATATCAAGGAGTTTATAAGCACTGCTGGCAGACTATGCAAATACCCTTTTAGTGTATTCTTTACATATAATAGGTTCTACAGTCATACCAACGCTACGTGCCTCTGCCACTTGTGCTTAACAACATCTGCCTTTAAGACCTTTGTAATTCGAGGCCAGAGAAATCCACCTTCACCCAGATTCCTGTGGTGTAACAGTGACACCCAGTGACGAGTTTTACACTAACCTCCTGTGAGCATCCAGAAAAGTATAACCACTCTTCTGTTTAAAGGTAAGAGGCAGAACTAGTTTGTCTGTCAGTTACATATTTCCTTAGTGTGCTTCCCGTGAAAGCCTGGGCAGGAGCTCGGCCTGGACAGCAAGCTCTCTGCTGCATTCTTTGCATGAAATTCTGCATCGTTGAGAGCTCAACAGCAAAAAACCTCCCTCAGCACTATCCCTTTGTGCTGACTGAGCTGCAATAGCCTAGCAAGAAATAACACACATGCAGAGCACATTTATTACTATCTCAAGAAAAGTTAATACACTTTACATAAATAATTTGAACAAGGCTTAGTAAGTTGGAAGCATTTTATAAAGAGCTCAAGTAAGTACAGTCCTGCACTACATGCAACTCAAACAGATAGTACAGTCAGCTACTAAATATGCCTGAATATAAAAGCATTTGGACCCAAGTCTAAATTTGGTACTCCCTTTACTCATCTAAGCACTACACATTCTCATGGTACTTCCTTACGCTAACTGGACATGCATACTTGGCTATTACAACCACATGAACAACTAAAACAAGCTTTTTTGTTCTATGATAGCAGCTTTTTCTGAGCTTAAACATCTCATTTGAATGTTGTATCTGTGGAATAATCCTCAGGCTGTTAACAAATGTTTGACTTTACTGCATGTTAACACAGAGACGGACTGTCATCATCCCGTTTCTTGCTCAGTCCGAGTCCCAGCAATTAGGAGTGAAATTAGAGGATAAGAATATTGAGGTGCTGGTTCAATTTCATTCTCATATAGTTGGCTCATGACTAGGCAAAGGTGGCCATGACATACATCATGACCACAGATCACACATTTAACCAGCGTATACAGTTATAGTCTGTAAATTTCTTTAATTTAGAAGAGTGGACCAAGACCCTAATACCTAATGGGTTGCAGAAAACCAGTGATATGAAGCGGGGGGGGGTGGGTGGTGTAAAAACCCACCAGAAACCAAAACCAACCAATCATCAACCCCAAACACCCTGTCTCAAAAGGTACATTTCTTTCTTAGGTTACTCATAATTATTCTTGTAAAAATATTACTATTTTATATTATTTATTATTATTTCTGAGTCTAAGATATATAATCACAAGACAAATACCTGCTCAACTGTTTTATGGTGAAAAATAAACAAAGTAAATATGTGGGAAGCAGAGAGGTTTAAATCAATGTGGAAAAAAACCCATACAAATCAAGATGTTAGTATGGACTTTTTAAACATATTGGAGAAATGTCAGATTGACAGAAGTGGCTGGCGCACAACAATGTTTTATAACATCATGATTCTTACTAGCGATTATAAACACATCATTTGTAGGGCATGTGCAAGACCGAGATGCTTCTCCTCCTGAGATTCCTCTTTGAAGAAGCCACATGTTGCCGCCTCAATGTCACAACAGGTCCACGAATGGAAATCAGAAGATGCTGTGCAGTGGGTTGACCCCAGCTGGCAGGTAAGCCCCCAACCCCGTCAGTCGCTCACTCCCCCCACCCCAGGCAGGATAGGGGAGAGAATCAGAAGGGCAAAAGCAAGACAGCTTGTGGGTCAAGATAAAGCCCAGTTTAATAAGTGAAGGGGGGAAGAAAAAAAAAAAAACCCACAACCCAAACCAACAACCACCACAAAACAAAACAAAAACCCAACAAGGGATGCAAAAGCAATCACTCACCACCAGCAGACTGATGCCCAGCCAGTCCCTGAGGAACACCTACTTGCTGTGAGGGGCACAGTCGGAAACAGAGAAGGGTTTGACACTGTGCAAGCACTGTTCAGCAACAGCTAAAACATTGGTATATTATAAACACTGTTTTTGGCCACCAGTCTAAAACACAGCACCATATGGGTTGCTATGAAGATAAAATTAACTCCATCCCAGCCAAACCCAGTACACACTGGTAAAGGAAAACTTTAGAGAAGAGGTGGGGGGAACCTGAACCAAAAAAAAAAAAAAAAAAACAAACCAAAAAACCAAACCCAAACAAACCCACAAGCCTTCTCTCCTAAGCTCTCCAAAAAGTATTGATGGTTTTATTTACTTATTTAAACATACCAAGCAGGATTAAGATAAAATGAAGCAAAACAGCCTCTGCTCTGCTGGATGAACAGCCCCTTGCATACTAGGTCCTGAAGTCTTTTCCTCTTTCTCTCTGCCAAAGCCTCTGGAATAGTTTGTTTAATTCTCTGCACACATTACTAAGAGATATTTTACTCTACAGCACAGTGCTGTACAGCGAGTACAGTATGGTGCTGTAAAGTGAGTACATATTTAAACATTACTCTGTTATTACCGAATATATAGTAGCATGTATACTTTGTAAACAGCAGTAGCATTAACATCTTGTACTGCACACCTACTGCACTTTTTAATTACTTTTTTTGCAGTTGAAAGAAAAAAAAAAAAAGACACAAAAGTCACAATAAATTTATCCCCTCAGAAAAATACCATAAGAGGCAGCAATTCCCACAGTATGAAATGGATATGTGATGAACAATATTCTCTGCCTATTTACTGCATGTGCAGATATGTCTATACGCAAGCGATTATTGAGGGCCTGACACAATGGAAGCCTGATCTGCAACTGCACCATCTTATATACCAACAATATACCACATTATTCTATTTTCATTGCCTTTTTAAAGTTTTCAATTTCAGAATTGATTTAAGCAAATATTCTCTTACTTGAAATTATTGGTTAGGTAATTCAGATGATTTGGATTAACAGTTCTAAACCTATCGGTGACCTGCAGCCTCTAATTTATCTTGAATGACTAGTCACCAAAGTTTAAAAGTTAACCAAGCACAACAACTGCTCATTACCCTAACTCCAAAAAAATCTTGCTCTTGGTATCTGTTTTCTGGGTTCTTTCCCCATCACATGGTTAACAGATGTGTGTGATACATTACCATTGGACAAAGCCATGTTTTGGAAAGAAGGCAGTCAAGAACAGCAGGTATGTCACTCACTATGCCTTCCTAAGTTGCCCACAGGAACATGTCTGCCACAAGATGGCAGAGGGCCAGATGAACTGTCACTGCAGAATGCAGTTAAGCAGTCCTCTTTTACACCATAATTAAAAATAGTTAATGTTCTAGATGTCACTTTACTTCCAAGACCTCTTTTAGTGCTGCCTTGCAAATTCTTTACTTTGTGAAAAAGCTTTGCAGAACTGTGCCCTGAATGTCTGCCCGAAACTTTAAAACTAGTCTAACTATTCCTTCTTGATCTTTAAATAATTATAAGGCAAAGGAACAGCCAGAGCAACAACAGCTGCTAGAACATGGAGTATGCACAAAGAAAAGATTAAAGAGGGAGGGAAAATGCAGACAAGCTCTGGTATTACACAGGTTAGCAAGAACAGGGAGTTCAAAGCCAAGGATGGTTAATATACAGAGATTTGAATCTCTGTTAGTGGTCAAAGACTGGAACAGGTTGTCCAGAAAGGCTGTGGAGTCTGCATCTGTAGAGATACTCCAAACCTGACTGGACACAGTTCCTGGGCAACCTGCTCTAGGTGACCCTGCTTGAGCAAGAGTTGGGGCTAGACGATGTCAAGACCACCCTCCCAACCTAAATGACTCTGTGAATCCTTTAAAACTCAGTGGTGTTTGGGAGCTTGAAATGAATGGTGAATAGCAAAGATGACAATATGATGTGGTAAGGATTATCCTATCCAACCTTGTGCAATTCTTATAAAGCCCAGGTGGGACTGCTCTGCCCGAGTTTGAGGAGGACAGAAACTATTTTGACTTCAGACCCACAGCAGTGCTTAACAACCAAAATAGTCGAGGAGGAGTCAAGATTTCACATTTTTCCCTGTGATGTAGTCAGGTGAAGAAAAGTGACATTGAAAAAGACTGTAGTTCTGGATGTGTTCTCCTTGTTATTAGGAGATCCCTGAAAGAGCTGCTTTGCACGTACACCTATATACACACAGCCCGCCCCCGTTCCTTAACTCTTTTAGGTTATGCCGAAAGAAACCATAAGATAAAATTTGTTAGATGAACGTACAAAAGAGCATAAGAATTGGCAAAGGACTAGTATGAACACCAGATATGGGTCAGGGCTACATTTTTGGTTAAAAGATCCCATACTGACAACAGGCAGGTGGTCAAATGTACCTACCTAAGCACACCTCCTGGAGGAAGTTACTCAGAGACAAACATTTCCAACATTAAGATGCCAACACAATGTAAAATGAGAACAGAAGGAACTAGGCTTGGGTGATTCAGAAAGTACATATTGTCTTGCTGTCAGTTGTATGATGGCTCTGGCATACCAGAATGGCCCAGGAAGCCTTAAAGCTTATTACCTCAGCTGGCAAAACTTGAGTAACTCTCTAACAAGCCCAGATTTAAGTGGCAGAATTTGGGAAGCTCCACAAACCAGAAACATTTGTACACCTGGGTGGAGGGCGAGGGGGGAAGGCAGGGCACATGCATGTGGGCATGCATTTATTTACTTATTTACTACAATCAGAAAGTAAGTAAATAAAAATCTGAACACTGTTAACACAAAAAGTACTCCAGTCTAGTAAATATCTAGATTAGCGTGATGGCTTAACCTTGGCTGGATGCCAGGTGCCCACCAAGTCACTCCATCACTCCCCCTCCCCAACTGGACAGGGGAGAGAAAATATAACGAGAGGCTCATGAATCGAGATAAGGAGAGGGAGATCACTCACCAATTACAGTCACAGGCAAACCAGACTCAACTTGGGGAAGCTGATTTAATTATATACCAACCAAATCAGAGTAGGATTATGAGAAATAAAAACAAATCTTAAAACACCTTCCCCTTCTTCCTGGGCTCAACTTCACTCCCAACTTCTCTACCTCCTGCCCCCGAGCGGCGCAGGGGAACGGGGAATGGGGGTTGCAGTCAGTTCATCACACATTGTCTCTGCCGCTCCTTCCTCCTCACACTCTTCCCCTGCTCCAGCATGGGCTCCCACCCATAGGAGACAGTCCTCCATTAACTTCTCCAACGCGGGTCCTTCCCAAGGGCTGCAGTTCTTCATGAACTGCTTCAGCATGGGCTCCCACCCACAGGAGACAGTCCTCTGTGAACTTCTCCAACGTGGGTCCTTCTCAAGGGCTGCAGTTCTTCATGAACTGCTCCAGCGTGAGCTCCTCTCCACAGGGTCACAGGTTCTGCCAGAAGCCTGCTCCAGCATGGGCTCTCCACGGGGTCACAGCCTCCTTCAAGCACATCCACCTGCTCCAGCATGGGGTCCTCCATGGGCTGCAAGTAGATATCTGCTCCACCATGGACCTCCATGGGCTGCACAGGGACAGCCTGCTTCACCATGGTCTTCACCATGGGCTGCAGGGGAATCTCTGCTCCAGTGCCTGGAACACCTCTTACCCCTCCTTCTTCACTGACCTTGGTGTCTGCATAGTTGTTTCTCTCACATATTCTCACTCCTCTCTTCCAGCTGCTGTTGTGCAGTAGTTTTTTCCCCTTCTAAAATATGTTATCACAGAGGCGCTACCACCATCACTGATGGGCTCAGCCTTGGTCAGCAGCGGGTCCATCTTAGAGCCAGCTGGCACTGGCTCTGTTGGACATAGGGGCACTTTCTGGCATCTTCTCACAGAAACCACCCCTGCAGCCCCCCAATACCAAAACCTTGCCACACAAACCCAACACAATTAGGAAACCCTGCCCAGTAGCTGTCTACGCCAAAGCTAGGCGTGCAAATGAAATGTAAGCTCAAGGATGAAAAAAAAATCTCCAATGAATCAACAACTTCACAGTGTTGGGGCTTTGTTCCTTTTTTGAGGGGTGGGGTAAAATATTGATAAGGTTTTTAATAATTGTTGCATTTCCATTTATTAGCTCCTCAAGACACCACTGTTGAGAAGATGGCATAACAAGCAGGATTAACTAAGCCAATTGACTTGTCCTTTGGAAGAGTGTCTGCAGATGCTAAAGAAGAGCTCAGGAGACAGGAACACTATGTACTCGGATAAATTTTCCCCTAGTACTAATGTAAGATTAATACTTTTGTGCATATGCCTCCAAAAATGTATCTTTTACACAAACGAAGTGTGATAAAGATTTTTAAATCTTCTTTATCTGGCAGTGAGTACTTCAAGAGAGGGATATGCCATCATCATTTGCCCTGCTCACCCACAGAAACACATCGTTCTTCCAGACACTACAAAGTTGCATGCTAGTCTAGCAGTAACACATGATCTCAGTGATGAGGCATATGACACTTAAGCAGAAGTTATTAGCATGTGTATCCTACATTATGGGCAAAACATCCCTGCTGTCTCAGAGAACAAACCTCCCAGAAGGTGGCACTGATCGTAACCGTTTCTCATGAGGGTGCAGAGCTAGCTTCTAGGCCTAAAGGAAAACGCCATGGGTGCTTTTCATCTGCTGGTGGTAAAGAACAGTCCCAGAGCAACAGAACAGACAAGAGCTCTAATTCAGATAGGGATGACTGGGAAGAATTGGACAAAGACCAATAAATGGAAAGAACTTGTCTCTGCTCATAAACATAAAGGCATCTGGGAGATGGGTCATTTTCTCAAAAATGGGCCAGGAGTTTGACAAAGCAGTGTCACTAAGCCAAGAGCTGCAAGGAGTTTGGCACTGGATCAACATACCCAGGCAGAGAGACTGCAGACACACTCACAGTGAACTCAAAAATGTAATGGAATGAAACATTAACTAAAGCCTAAAGCACTGCCCTCCACAGGGAGGCAATGCAATAACTGGCACGTAAACGTGTCCATGGTGGATGAAGGAAGTAGTCACAAGATGAATCTAGCAAAATTATTCGGCTCCAGAAAGCATGATTTGCATGAATAAAATAAAATTATTGCATGGTTTGGAAATTAAAGGCCTTCTTTACTTATTACAGTGCAAAAGCTAATTACAGTTACTGGAGATGTTTGCTATTTACTCATAATAGGCACCTCGATGCAGCGTAATTAAAATGACTGCCAGCTCATTGGTGTTGACGTGCATTAATAAGGACCATTTCCAAGTCTGTGCACCCTTGTAAAAGAACAGCTGAGTTGAATCACACATGCAGGTTGCGCTCCTGCATGCCAGAAATGCCGAACTCACACAGGGTTTCCACTCATACAGTGAGAAGGATGCATCTTTACTGATGTTCCAGAATTGTGATCAACACAGAAAGCATTCATTGACCCACTGGCCAAACAATGTTTCAAGACCATACTCTCTGACACAGCAGTGGCAGCAGCTGTAAGCCTCCGCTCCATTGGAAGCCTGCTACCAACAGTCACCCACAGTGGGGATGCACAGCACCAACAGAAACAGGCAAGTTCAGGTACCCCAACAGCGTGGTGATGCCGGCAGCACAAAAGGTTTGATGCCAAAACATGCAAGATCTGAGAGAGGAGGAACTCATGTTAGGCACTACCTGCTACCACTTCGTCCAAGGACTGAAGTGGCAATGAAAATTCTGTTTAGGTGCTCTACGATTTTCCTGGCCTCATTAAGTACAAGGCTTTCACAATTATTTGGCCCATACAAGTTGAGCATGTGCATCAAGTTTAGTTCTTTAATCATGGTCATAATAGTTACTCATTTGAGATTCTGAGATGAAAATAAAATGAAGAAGCAGACCATCCTTTTGCCTGGACTACAAGGATTCCTAATCTGTAGGAAGACCATTATGAATTCTCCCTCCCTCTTTTCTCTTCGTGTATTAAATAAAATCATACATCGCTACAGACATATGCACTGGAGTTGCAGTAAAGTTCCCTTCCACAAGATCAAGAATTTTAATAAAAGACATAAATTCTGTTTCAGCCTTGAATCACAGTGGCAGCTTCTCAGTGCCCAGATCACTGCATGGCTAAAATAGAAAATGGAAAATATTCTTCTGCAAACCTGTCTAGACTTCACATTAAATATCAGGCTCTTGCTTCATTTTGAAGGCAGGTTTATTTTATTCTTCAATAATTTTTAGCAATTTAGGAAGTCTGCTGAAGTAAAATGTATAGCACTTTTAGAAGGGAGTTAAACTGTCATTTTTAAAAGCATAAGCAGCATGCCATAGGAGCACTCACGTAAGAGTCTACCTCAGGCCAAACTGTAAAAGTTTGCATTACCTATCGAAAACAGTAATGCAGGAGCATTCTGTATCCTGCATTATCACCAGTATCATTCACCTGTAGGGTTTTTTCCCCAAGATGTATCTTTATGCACCTGCTTCCCCCCACCATGAATATTACAAAATAAACTACTAATCTGTACTTTCAAAATAATACTTTTCCAGAGTTTCACCACATCATTATGAACAATACCAGTTCACATATGAAGACTAATATAAGCAACTCTTGAGTATACAAATCCCCTTTTTTTTTACTTCTGTAGAACAATAGCGTAAGTATCTGATGTACCATGAACTTACAAATCGAAAAGGCCGATCAAGGCTTCAGAGAATTTTACTTATAGAACTCACCTCAGCTAGAAAGCATAGTATTAACAGAACTCACTCTCACACTCTCATTAGAGGGTGGGGGGAAGCTGAAATGTGATCTTTCAGAATTATCTGAGTGTCAAAATAAATCTACAACTATTTTTTTTCATATTTTAAACTCATAAACAATCTCATGCAATCAAGTGCTTCTCTGTTGTCTGGCATCATATGCCCTGTCAACTGTAAAAAAAAAAAAAAAAAAAAAAAAAAAANAAAGAACACATAGTTCTATCTTCATAGTGTAGTAACACAATGTTACTAATTGTTACACTAAAGAAAAAGGATCCCATAGTATTGACATCCTAAAAGCAGCTTTTTCCTCTCAGAGCTGTTATTAATATTATCCTAAGATTTCTTCACAGATAGCAATTTCAATGCAAAACAGAGCTTTACTTTATACATGTGGAATGTGGTATCTATTTCACTGCACGAATACAATGGCATCAAAATCAATGACAGCAAAAGCTTCAGTTAACTAGCAATGAAGACAGAGGGGTCTGTTTTCAAGTCCTGAATTAATAAAAGAATATTCATTAGGACATCTTTATTAAGAACGTAACATTTTCTAATATTGCTTTCAACTTTCTCACTATGCCTGGGTCTTTAATGAAATCCATTGGGAGCAACAACACAAAAGGCTTACCAAAAGCTGCTCTCCTGAACTGACAATTGCACAGTGGATATGGTAGCTTACTTTTCAAAGGCAGGCTCATCACTTACACTTTGTTATTCTACACTGGGGGCAACTGCCCCAAAGTGATAAAGCTGCCCCGTGGTTTCTATAGTGCGATTCAAAATGACGGTGCTCAACTCGTTTGCCATCTTTAACGGAATAGATGGCACTGAGGATCAAATAGCAATCTCTTGAAAGCAACAGAATCATGAAGTTAAACCCGGAGCTTGTTGAGCCACTCGGGTCCTTTAATATATGAGCTATTTTGAAAATGCCTTTATGCCCTGCACTTAGTAAATTGAGAGAGAAACTACCTCTGAGGGTAATTTTAACTGTTTAAAACCACTGTAATACATAATTAAAAGCACTGGCACAAACAACTCATCATTCATTTTGCATTTTTCTTTGACAGTGTATCTAATTCGTTTAGTTTGGTGGGTAGGGTGGGAACTTTTCAATGGGATTAACTCCTCCACATTGCTTTAAGCAAGGTATATGGCTGTAACACATTATTCAGCACCATACATGCCTAACTTTCAAACAAATGTTCTTCTTTAGCAGCTTACATTCCATTTTAATTGAGACGAAAATTCCCTGACAGAGGCAGAACACTACACAAGTATATGCAATGTATGCCCTAAGCCAGAGTCTAGTTTACAAACATACCAACGATGCGGTTAAAACAAATAAAGCTATAACTTAAAATATAAAGATACAAATTGTAAAGACCCAGTCATGATTAGGCAATCTGCACCAGGAAAGTACAGTTCCAAAAGATGTAATTTGGTATCAGAGGCGTGAAAGACAAAATTATGCACTGTACATTCTCTAAATGGTTAATAATCCTGTAATTTACCTGTCTACAACGGACTAGGATAGCAAAGACAACAGTACATGCCTGGTGACATATACTGCAAGTGTGACTTTATTTCTGCTAAAAGCTAATTACTGCTATCACAGTTGAGGTTACATATGTTTTATACATATTGACAAGCTCCAAAGTGGCTGTTATCACTCAGGAAAAAGATCTGGGAGTTAGCTGCAGATGGTTTTATGAAAAAATCACGTCTGTTTGCTTAGCAGCAGTCTAAAAGGCAAGTGGAAGGTTAGGAATTGTTATGAAAGGAATTGAGAACAGGAAAAAAAAAAATGACTGTCACTTTTTAGGAGTTCTTACCAACGTATCTGAAAATGGACATAGTAGAACTGGGAAAGACACAAAGGTCAATGGAAAATCATGAAGAAATACATGAATGGCTTCCAAAATGGACTGTAAGCCTGCAGAGGGTGGCCAGAGAACAATTACTCACTGACTTTCCTAACAGAAAAGCCAAAGAGCATGGAATCTTTGAGTATCAGGAGGCGGATTCAATAAGAGGACTGCACATTCTTTGCATGAGGCAGAGCTACAACGTGGGACTCACTGGTAGACGATTCTACCCTAAGGGTTTATACGCGGACCCAAAAAAAGCACCTGGTCAAATTCATGGGGGGGGGGGGGGGGGGGGNGACAGGACATTGAGCTAAATGGAGCTTTAGTCTGCTTTAGTCTTTACATTATGCTCCCAAAAACTGTCAGCCACAGCTGAGTGTGTAGATTCCTGCCACTAGAAAGACTTACGACCACGTTTTCTTTTCCTCTGAAGACTGGCTGCATACTTATGATCTCTCCCACAATGACGTGTAAGCACCTGCATACAACTCTCTTGTAGGAAGATGTGATAAATGAGTCTCAACAGCAACAAATCAGTCTTATGGAACTGCCTTTGCCTCCCTAATATGTGCTCTCACCACATATGCAGAATATCAACAACTGCCATGGGGCACCACGTTCTCTGCACCAGTACTCCAGACAGACTAGCGCGCTGTAAAATGTCTACCAGGCACCATCCAATCAGTCTTCTGTGAGACTGGGCCGCATGTCAGCACTAGGTCATGCAGCTGATATATCAGGCTCCGATTCATATTCAAGTCTCTCACACTTACATAGAGGAATTGGGACTCAGTGTCCACAAAGATTTTGAGATATCTCCAGCTTCAATAAATTCAGCTGCTACAGCTCAGAAAAATTCAAATGGCTGTAAAAAGTCAATGGGTGGCAGGAAGGAGGAACTCTGAGACAGCGTTGCTTCAGCCAAGTCTTGTTTTGAGATATACAGCATAAGAAGATGAGACTGGCTTAGCAGGCAAAGCAGCTGACAATCTGGGATTGGGTTCACAATTTATATGCATTAACACCTCCTATGTTCACACCTGTACATCTAAGTATTTATTATGTGCCTCGGTATGCTAGCATGCCTTGGGAGACAACAAGACAGAAACATGGAAAGACTGGGGTATGGCAACAAGTAACTTTTAGACATCTTGCCAAACAGTGGAATACAGAGCACTGCTGAAATCTGAAAACAACACGGTGGAAAAACTGGTATCCCAGAACGAAATCAACAAATACCTATATATTGAATAAAGAATCACTAAAGTTAACCAGCTGAAAACAACAAGGAGTGAGGCTTCTGCTCTGCCTCTCAGAGAACTAGATGCCTGCCTCCAACTGCGACCTGTAAATCATAAATATCCCTGGAACCAGGCAGCATTCTTTAACCGGCCTTGAAGCATCTGAGCAGCAAAAAGAATATCAAAGTTCCCTATTGTATTACATAGTTTGTCAGAATTTTGCTTTCCAAACTGTAGATTTAGTATTTGCACCCATCTCAGGAGGAGGGAAAGAAAAAGAAAGTATTTCCTTCTTTAACTTGGCAAGAGTTCTATTTCTCCCTCTCGTTTACTGAAGTCCACAATGCTAAAAGTTAATTGTCAATTTCTGTATTTCATTCAGACATTATTTCCACATCAGAGTGCTCACAATGTTTCATCTCAGTAAGTCTTTTGGTGAGTTAACAACTCACTAAGTTGTTAGTTTGTGGTCTTGGTTTTTTTAATTATTAACAATTCTTCCTCAGTGTAAGAAGCCACGTAAGAGACTACAGACTGTCATTTCTATTTGCAACATACACAAGATATCCTTGCAGTTTATTTCCTTTCAGTTGATTCTTGAGAAGGTATGCCCTTGACAGATGGCCCCTCTATTCAGATATATGAGGGCAAGTCCATGATTCTTTAGCATCAGTAACACAAGGCACAGACTCCCCTTGTAATTTACTTCGTAGAGTCAGTGGTATGGTTTTCAAGATTCTGCAGTTACTTTCCCACAAACAAAATGCCTTCAAAATCACAGAAGCATTTGTCACTGTTCTTTGTCAGATAGTGCTGTTTCTTCTTCTGAGGGGACAATCTTCTTTGTACTTACATTGTTTAACGCACCCAGAGGGTTCACAACATTTTCTGTCACAGTAGCAGAGTCTCTTCTCAATCCCCAAATGGACAGTCTGTTTCCAGAATCCATTTTCCAATTGTTAGCAGGTTATTTGCTAATTTAGTTATTCCCTCCTCTCCCTCCTTTCTCTCTCTGTCCCTCAAAAAAAAGTTTTATCAGGTTTAAGCAAGACATGTCCAGCATAAACACTGAAGAGCTTTTGCTGATCCAAATGCCTTATGCGTGTTTACTTGAGATTTACATAGAATCATTGCATGCCCTTTGACACTAACAATACAGGATTCATGCAACAAAAGCCAATGCTGCCCTTTAATTACATGTATGATGTTGAAAAAATTCTTTTCCATGATGCCCCATGAATGAGCTGGACTCTCTAGTAAAAGCTAACTGCATAAATATTATCTGGTATGGCAGACAAGAGACTGGACGTAAGATGCAAGATCTGTGTCTTGACTCTGAATATCCAACCTCACTTCCCAAGAGCGTAAGAACCACAGACTCTGTAACAAGGTGTCACGCTTGCCATAAAATGTCTCATCAACAACAGGAATGTATGAATATATGATGCTGTTTGCAAGGCACAACTTTTTCAGCTGAGAGAAATAATTATTAATGACAGCACCTTTGTTAAATGACATCACGCATACTGCGGCATGCCCATTTGCAATATAAGGAACTGTAGAAATTGCTCGCTATGTTAACAAGATCTCTTCATTCATAATGATGTATCACTTGTATTTTAAAATAACTTTTTGCTATTTAACCTCTTACATCCACACTGAGTAGGAAATAAAACAGAGATGTAAACTTCTTAGGGTTTTGTCCTCTTTTCCTCCCTGGTCACCACTTTTATACCTACAGAAAAGCTGCAGAAGCTGACTGCTTCTGCTTTTTATCACAGGAAAAACATCTATGATTCCATTGGCAGGAAGATAAGCCAGGGGAGGGTTAGGTTGGATATTAGGAAAGGGTTCTTTACCCAGAGGGTGGTGGAGCACTGGAACAAGGTCCTCAGGGAGGTAGCCATGGCGCCGAGCCTGACAGTATTCAAGAAGCATTTGGACAACACCCTCAGACATATGGTGTGAATTTTGGGGTTGTCCTATACAGGGTCAGGAGTTGGACTCCGATGATCCTTGTGGGTCCTTTCCAACTCAGGACATTCTATGATCTGTGGTGGGAGTAAAATATAATGGTTTTCAGCTGTAGGTTACTCTCTTCCCTACAACTGAGGAGCTTAGGCTAACTTCTATTCAGGATGACGTATTAATTATTTTACCATAACAGCAGCATTGTATAACTATATATATTTCACTATTTACTTTGAGTTACATTTAAGGTGTTCTCTCACAATGCTGGATTTTGCTGAAGAGTGACTTTCTCCATACATAAACCAGTCCTGAAATACGAGCTTCTACTTGGAAATAGCGTTGTTGGCTTTGGAACTCAGTTCCTTATTTGACAATTCCAATTTTTGGTTTGACAAAAACTAGGACCCTTTACAAAACTTGTACTTGAAAACTGAGCATTAGTATCTTACAGGTTGCAAATAATTCAGACATGGATAACAGAGGACTGTGTGGTTAATGATTCTTAGCAGTAATTATGGTTGAGGTGGTATTTGCACTGTCTTATTACACCCTTATTTTCACAGTAGCTTCAAAAAAAAAAAGTATTTTTGACTTTATTTTTTCTGGTTGCTATATACTTATCTGAGACATCATAATTTCATTTAATTTTGCTATTTACTACAGCATTTCCCTCAATTAGCAAAAAAAAAAAATCACATTTGACCTACAGACAATAATTTAGAAGGAAGGTAAACCTGGCTAAATAAAAATGATATATTCTCATGGTGTCGTTGATGAATTAAAATCAGCATTTTCCTCTTCACAGTTTGTGACATTAACAAGATACTATCTAGGTTAATCTGTTGACTGAAACAAAGACACAGCCACTTAATTTCCGTGATGAATATGACATTCCAAAAATGAAGAGCAGCAATCCTTTTTCCTTCATATGCAACTTCAGTACCAAAAAATCCTCCCTTTTTAATGCAACACTGTGTATGGGATTTTCCATACACAAAAGTCATGATATGCAGCTGTAACCTAATAAATTTCAGCAAATTTAAGACAGAAAAGTTTCATCCAGTTGTATAACGTACTAAATACATTATATAACAAGTAACAGAGATTACCACTTACATGCATCAGAATTTCCCTGAAAAACTTTTAACAATGATATTAAAAGAATGCTTGGTTTTGCATATAAGTAAAGTGCTTTTCCTTATGATTCTTAGAAAAGAAAGCAGTATCAGGGCAATCCTTAAACCTCTGTCCTTTTATAACACATACTAGTTACAACTTGCCCATGATAGTTTAAGTTTCAAGTGGGTGGTTTTTTGGTTGGTTTGTTTTTAAAGTTAATGCAAAATAAGTGCATATTACTGATAATGGAGGAAGATGAAAATGCATTTGTCTGTTTTCATAACCCCTAAATCATCCTAGCCTTGGTGAAAAGAATAAAAGCAATACAGACTTTGCCTATCCCTTGATTTAACAGGGTTGAAAAACCACTTTCAAGAATGCAACATTCATTTTTGTGCCTCAGGGCAGGATAAACTACTGTCATGACATTCTTAACAGATATTTGGCTATCTTGTTATAAAGAACTGCAAGAAATGCCTGAATTGCAGTTTGCTGAAAGCTTGGAAAGTAATCAGAAAAAGTATCACGTCATGTTTCTTACGCACGTCTCTAGGCATTTGCTATTATCTTTTGTCACAAATAGGGTATGCAGTTAAACTGACCTTTGGTCTGAGTCAGTATGGCTGGAACAGTGAAGTCTGAAAGCTTTGCCACATGTGGGGCTGGATGGGATCCACCCAAGGGTACCAAGGGAGCTGGCAGAAGTGCTCACCAAGCCACTTCCAATCCTTTATCAGCAGCCCTGGCTAACCAGGGAGGTCCCAGCTGACTGGACATTAGCAAATGTGATGCCCAACTACAAGAAGGGCTGGAAGGAGGATCCAGGGAACTACAGGCCTGTCAGCCTGACCTCGGTGCCGGGGAAGGTTATGGAGCAGATCATCTAGAGTGCCATCATGCAGCACGTACAGGACAACCGGGTGATCAGGCCCAGTCAGCATGGGTTTATGAAAGGCAGGTCCTGCTTGACTAACCTGATCTCACTCTATGACAAGATGACCTGCTTAGTGGATGAGGGAAAGGCTGCACATGTTCTTTACCTGGACTTCAGTAAAGCCTTTGACACTGTTTCCCACAGCATTCTCCTGGAGAAACTGGCTGCTCATGGCTTGAATGGGTGTACTATTCGCTGGGTGAAAAAATTGGCTGGATGGCCAAGCCCAAAGAGTCGTGGTGAATGGAGTTAAATCCAGTTGGCAGCCAGTCACAAGTGGTGTTCCCCAGGGCTCAGTATCGGGACCAGTTCTGTTTAATATTTTTATCAATGATCTGGACAAGGGGATCAGTAAGTCTGCAGATGACACCAAGTTGGGCGGGAGTGTTGATTTGCTTGAGGGTAGAAAGGCTCTACAGAGGGATTTGGACAGGCTGCACCGATGGGCCGAGGCCAATTGTATGAGGTTTAACAAGGCTAAGAGTCATGCACTTAGGTCACAACAACCCCATGCAATGCTACAGGCTTGGAGAAGAGTGGCTGGAGAGCTACCCGGCGGAAAAGGACCTGGGGGTGCTGGTCGACAGCCGGCTGAATATGAGCCAGCCAGCAGTGTGCCCAAGTGACCAAGAAGGCCAAATCCTGGCTTGTATCAGAAATAGTGTGGCCAGCAGGAGTAGGGAAGTGATTGTCCCCCTGTGCTTGGCACCGGTGAGGTCGCACCTCGAATACTGTGTTCAGTTTTGGGCCCCTCAGTACAAGAAAGACACTGAGGTGCTGGAGCATGTCCAAAGTAGGGCAACGAAGCTGGTGAAGGGTCTAGAGAGCAAGTCTTATGAGGAGCGGCTGAGGGAACTGGTGTTGTTTAGTCTGGAGAAGAGGAGGCTGAGGGGAGACCTTATCGCCCTCTACAACCACCTGAAGGGAGGTTGTAGTGAAGCGGGTGTTGGACTCTTCTCCCAAGAAACTAGCGATAGGACGAGAGGGAATGGCCTCAAGTTGCACCAGGGAATGTTTAGATTGGACGTTAGGAAAAATTTGTTCACTGGAAGGGTTGTCAAGCACTGGAACAGGCTTCCCAGGGAAGTGGTTGAGTCACCATCCTTGGAGGTATTTAAAAGACGTGTAGATGTGGTGCTTAGAGACATGGTTTAGTGGTGGACTTGGCAGTGTTAGCTTTATGGTTGGACTTGATGACCTTAGAGGTCTTTTCCAACCTAAATGATTCTATTCTATGATTCTATGATGTGATACTCCTCTGACAAGCCACAAGCAAAGTGGGGATTATTTGGCTGTCAGTTAGGTGGTTTCCTCAAAGGGAGTAAAACACCATAAAACCTTTATGTTTCAAGTCTCACTACTGGACAGATAACAGAGAGGCAGATACCAAAAACCTAAAACACCTCTGATGGATTTGAAAACAAAGCTGAGATCAGCTGCTTCCACATGAATGCCCTCTACTTTCTCCACTGTACATAAGGTGCCTGCTGCCAGTTACCATTCTAACAAACTAAAGTTTCTCTGAAGAACAGTAAAAATAAATAAAGCCCAGAGTTCAGGCAACTGTCTCAGTGCAGCCATAAGCAAGTGAAACTATAACAACATGACAGGCTTTATGTCTGCCTTGGCCTACATTCCATAGTCCCCCTGCTGAGACCTTGTGGCTGTCAAGTGCTCCTGATCATGCTCCAGTGATCCCAAACCTCTTCAGCTCAGTGGGTGAAATATCTGAACTGCAGTCAGCAGATGTCTGGCACACAGTCAGCAGAACGAGACAGCACCACATCGTTAGCAACAACAACGGAACAATGTCAGCACAGAAGGCAGCAAGTGCAACTCTGGCCAGTACTACATTACATGCACTAACAAAAAACAGCAGGATCCTATGAAGACATGTTTGACATTTTTGCTATGGGCAGAAATGCTCACACTGTAAGAAAGAGATATCCTGCTTCTGTAGCTCCCTTGGAATACCCTGATGCTTTGGGTTCTTCTGTTCTGCAAACCAAAATCTCCCATCAAGTCCTTCATGTTTTGGCTTCACGTGGTGGATGACTTCTTCTAAAGTTTGCTTAAAACAGCTACCACATCTCCACATTCACCGCACTTTCAACCAGTAGAAAGTTCTGCACAGACTCAGCACTGGAAATCACAAAGAACGTGAGTTGTATGGCAGCTGCCAAACTACACTCAGTTTGCTAATTCTATGGAACATGCTAAAATCTTCACACATCACACCATGTAAGTGACACTTTAAGTCCACTTTTCTGAAGTTAACCTATCAGTTGTCTCAATCATCCCATTTCCTAAATGAATAACTTCACAGCCAGCCACTATATTCCCCCACCTATGCCTACGGCTTTCTTTTTGTTACTCTCCCCTTGTACTGCAATTCTGCCTTTCATCTATATTCGCTAAATTCCTCTGGCCTTCTCCCAGGGCATATACAGGAAAAAAACCCTGTTGGAACTGGAGTTCTGCCAAATCTAAATTCACTGACACTTAAAGGAATTCCAACTGTCCTAAAATCAGACTGAAAAGAATCTCTAATGATGGCTTATTTTTAATTCTTCTTAAGTAGAGGACTCTAATAAATTTTCCTGATTTATTGGGGGAGTAAGGCAGATCTAGGTTTTCAGAGATTCCTTCATGAATATTTCTCACTACGTACTGGGTGTCATTATTCTACTGAGACTCAATTAGCCCAAATGTTGTTATGACAGTTACAGAAAAATTGTATTTTTAGCTACAATTTATAGTGTTCTGTCTCTTCCCAAGCAATCTTCACAGAAATGCTGAAAACTTCAAACGTAATCAGGTAGTGAAAGAAAATCTCTTTGACGAGAAAGAAATATATGCGATTGGGAGGGTTTTCTAGAAGAAAACATAGGCTTTTTACTCCTAGATGTACCCTGCTGCTTTAGAGGAGTCCAATTGAATGTATAAGCAAGCAAAAAGCAGCAAGAGGAGGATTTAATTTATTTTCTCTGTTTCATTTGATTCAATTGTAGACATTTCACAAGGAAGTGGCAAATAAGCAATGCTCTCTTTGGCCATTTAATACAGCAGATGCTGAACAATCATTTTCCATAGGCTGTAGCATCACGAATTCACCATGTCTGGTGCACTTGCATGAGCAAACACTGCCTCCCCCTACCTCCCCCCTGCCCCGGCCCCTTCCCTCCTGTCCTTTCACAACTACCATCAATATTAGAAGAAGCGTAGCAACCTGGGAGATGGCTTACAAGGCAAAAGTCATATTCTGTGTGCTGCAACACACGTTCTGAGAGCCAGACAGGCTCACTATCATACATATCGGACACTCGTGGCCCAAAGCAAAAAAAAAAAAAAAGACCAAGTGTGAAGACACCCCTCTTTTGTGAACGTATTTCCCCTTGCCGCAAGGGGAACTGAGAATAGGAATATGAGGAGAGGCAAGTAAGTGCAAAGGACAGGGGAAATAAACAGAAGAGAGTGTGAACAGGGGTACCACATGGTAACAACATTAACTGACTAAAAATGGTAAGTGATTAGAAACCAACAGAAGCTCCTCCAACAGCAATGGTGGCGTTTCCTCTCAAGACATGAGAAAAAGGCTACCTATGTTTAATAGCAAAGTCACGGAGCAGCACCAACTATGCTATTTACAACAGAACCACACTACTCAAGTCCTAGGACTATGAATGAGCGTCAAGGAAAAAAAAATTGGAGGTCTGTCCTGTATCATATGCTGGACTCAACTAACATCAGGTCTACCAGTTCCTATGACAAGCAATATGTGACAGTGAGGCTTGCATCATTTTCAGTCTCCTCTCCTTGCACAACTCTGCTCCGTCCACTGCTGACAGATGCAGCTAAGAAGGTGTTCTAGAAAATGGTGTAAGCTGTTTGTTTTCCCAAACATATTTGAACTTGTTGCTCAGTTCATCAGCTCCTTTCTACACTCTCAAATGAAACAATCTGGACAGAGGAAGAGGGGAAGTAGTGCTTCAGATGAAGCCTCTACTTCAAAGAAAATTATGAAAAGCCAACTGATCTTCATATTTGTTGTGGTTTAACCCCAGCCAGCAACTAAGCACCACACAGCCGCTCCCTCACACCACCCCGGTGGGATGGGGGAGAGAATCAGAAGAGTGAAAGTGAGAAAACTTGTGGGTTGAGATAAAGACAGTTTAACAAGTAAAGCAAAAGCTGCGCCTGCAGGCAAAGCAAAACAAGGAATTCATTCACTCCTTCCCATCGGCAGGCAGGTGTGTTCAGCCATCTCCAGGAAAGCAGGGCTCCATCACGCATAACGGTTACTTGGGAAGACAAACGCCATCACTCTGAATGTCCCCCCCTGCCTTCTTCTTCCCCCAGCTTTATATGCTGAGCATGACGTCATGTGGTGTGGAATATCCCTTTGGTCAGTTGGGGTCAGCTGTCCCAGCTGTGTCCCCTCCCAGCTTCTTGTGCACCCGCAGGCTACTCGCTGGTGGGGTGGGGTGAGAAGCAGGAAAGGCCTTGACTCTGTGTAAGCACTGCTCAGCAAATAATAAAAACAGCCCAGTATTATCAACACTGTTTTCAGCACAAATCCAAAATACAGCTCCATACTAGCTACTATGAAGAAAAGTAACTCAATCCCAGCCAAAACCAGCACAATATTAAAGGCAGTTCCATAAAAGAAGACTTCCTGCCTCTTGCCACATTCCTTTTTTCTGAGTTTAGATTGACTGACTCTATGATCAGACTTAGAACTCTCATTTCATTTAACTTTAGTATTCAAAATTCACAGCAAAGGTCTTTTGCAAAGATAATGTTTTACTGGACTAAAAGATATTCAGACTTGCTCTCCCATCATGGGATATAATGGCTTCTGTCCTAGCAGCAATGAAACAGTTACATTTAAAAAATAAGCAGCTGCAGCCCTGTCACTATTCAGTGAACAAAACCAAACAGCACCAGCTTAGCTTGCACGATGGCAATGAAATCACTGCGCAGTTATAAAAAGAAAATAGAGCTGAAAATGTGTCTGTTCTCTCTCTCTAATGCACAGTGACAGCCAAACACAAAGATATTTTCAAGGGTATTGCTGTGAGCACTGCAAGGAAAATCTACGTATCCAGATAGATCCAACTGTCTAACATTAAACATTTTGTTAGTCTCACCCACAGCAGCAATTAACAGGTTCACAGTATTTATCGGTTGCTAATCTGTTACCGTACAGGCCAAGAGAGAAAGCATATTCCCTACTTTCCACTATATTGCCATGCAGGTAAAAATGAGGCCAAAAATGTCCGAAGATTAGTTACCAAAAAACCACTGTTGATTACAAGACTAAGAACTTTGTACGACAGTGATTTACCTTCACATCTGGGTGATTTGGGTGCTCCCTTATCCCTTTTGGACACCCTTGCTATGATGTTTTGCTCTACCATAATCATTAACCTTACATCCAAATCTCCTTATGTGCTTCCAGAAAGAATTTATTTAGCAAACGAACACACACTCAGGTTTTTTTCCTCATCTTCAGTTGGACAACTGCCTAAAAGACAGCTAGTGAGAAAGCTACCTGTTCCTTTGTCTTGCCTAAATATAATATTGAAGATTATACCCAAGTATAATATTGAAGCAGCTTCCCAATTTTTAATCCCCACATGTAAGAGTCCCAGGCCTGCAATGTTTTCCATATTTGGGATGCTGGAGTTTATCCTCTAGGAGAGAAGCTCAAAGTGAAGTGAATTGTGAACACACAAAAGTGAACCCTTCATCAGCAAAGACAGACTCAGCTTGCCTGTTCTTCACTAAACCTGGGAACTGCAGTAGAAGTATGTTCATCCAAATAGGGCACCAACCAATTTTCTCCTCTTGTAGAGGAAGTGAAACAGAACAAGGCATTTCTCTGGCAACAATCATTCTCTGCCCAAACTTTCACTTCTAAGGAAATGCTGCGGAAATTGACGTCGTTTATTGGCCTGCAATACATACCCCATTCTTTGATCCAGAGGGAGTAACTCTGGAAGTTGGCAGATACTGGCACTTCCCTGTTTATGTGCAAAACACAGATGCTTGGTGGCAAGTGTGAATAATCTGAAAAGAAAATCTAATGGTTATTCAGTATTTCCAATACATGCCCAAGCTAATTTTAAATTCCTTAAATTCAGCATCCCTTGTTGGCTGACTATTTAACAATTTTAACTGAATACTGATAATCACACTAAGTTATTTCCCTTTATTTTTTCCTCACAACTTTAGCAAAGGGCCTAGGATCTTAGCTTCACTGGACAATGTGCATGAAAGAGAGAGTAAGCAGTGGAATGAAAACTCGTATTTATTTAAGTGGCATGACACTACTGTACACAGCACTTGAGCTGCTAACCTTACTCTAAGATCCAAACTCCAGACGTCAGAATTCCAAACATGACAGGATTAGTCATAAAGCTATCTTGGTCAGGTGCTGACTTAACATACCATCACACAGACTGACTCCCCTGCTCTCCCCAGCACACAAGCTGTTTCTCAGTAATCACCCAAATCACTGATGCATCTGAGCTGTGAGCCAGAACACACAGCACAAAGCACGAAGACCCTAACAAAGCCTTCTTCCCAAGAAGTGACTGGTCACGGGAAGAACACAATTTAATCTGATTTCAACCAGTAGCAGAGGTAGCTGCAGGTTCCTTAAAATGGCCCGTTGTGCAGATCCACTGAAGGCCATCTCGTGTGTCTATACTGTCTACCAGAGCTATAAACCTTCACATCCAAACACATTAATGTTTGAATCTAGAGCTTTCTTAACACCCACCCCACCCCACATGGAACTAGCAGAAAAAAAACCCGAGAAAAACTGGCATCAGTTGCATTACAACAAGAAACTGACAGCCACTTTGACACACAGTCTAAGCAAACCATAGCCATCAATGACTTAAGGCAGTTATTGGGGTGGTACTGGGTTTTATTTGAATAGATGTCACTGTATTTTTCTGCTGAGAAAGAATGCCTAATTACCTGTCTGTTTCAGTCACGACATGCTATGCCAAGATTATTGCTTTTCTTTGGATTCAAAATTGAGGGGCACTTAAGAAAGACGGAGGACTGCTTCAGCACCAAGGCCCTGGAACATAACACTGAAGACATTCATTCACCTGTTCCCTCTACCACAGGCTAGCTTGAAACTCTGAGGGTAATACAGAATTCCAGAATTTTCTAATGCAACTCTCCTTCTATAAGTAAAAATAACAATGTTTTCTCCTTAGCTCTTATATATGGTCCTTAATACCACAACCTCCAATCCTTCACCTGTTTCAACTGTTGATGGATTTCATCTCTAGAAGACCTGTGGAAGTCAGGAATATATTAGCTCCACTTTGCTAGTACAGCAGCCATGGAACGTAAGCGTGACCTTGTGTCCCAGTTCAGTTCCCTGTCAACATGGTATTTTATATCTCGCCGCTGCCCTTCCTCACTTACCTTTTGAGTTTAATCATATTGAAATGAAAGCACAGACAGTGAAGCCGGATCACAATTTCCAGATTTCCCTGTTTGATCAGTGCAAACCTCTGCTAAGGAACAGCAAAACAGGAAGGCACTCTTTCAATAGAAAGAAGCTTTAAAGCCATCAGACTGGTGGCAGAAAAGTTGTGGGGGTTTTTTTGTTGTTGTTGTTTTGGTTTGTTTTTTAAAAAAAAAAAAAAAAAAAAAAGGGTTTCAAGAGTGTCTGACATTTCAGCATTTAGTATCTTTCAACAGAACTGCTCCTCCCAGGACAGAATTAAGGAGGACATCTAAAATTAGGATGCGAGTAGCAAGGAGTGCACCTAACATCAGAACTATATTGGGCTGTCATCCAAACTATTGTTCTTCAACAGAAAAGCTGAAAAAGATTAAGATCCTCAAATCTTGGAATGATAATCCTTTTCCATGTGACTGTACCAAGTTCTCTGCACAGCTCTCGCTTTCCAGGGAAGCATATGCTGCCTTATATTTGAATCAAATTCGGAGCCTGACTGAGGGTTAAGGACGTACTAATGAGTCTTACATAACAAAACCAGAGTGCCAAAGCATATATAGAGCCACTCCTATATAAGCTTTTGCAAACCCAATAACAATAAGAATATTTTTAAAGCTTTTCCCTCTAGTGTTTTTCCCCGTACAATATCTTATTTTCTTATTGTGTTATCACTGTAGATAGTAATTGTAACAGTAGAACAAAAAGTTGTCCATTGTTGAAAAGAGAAAGAAGCTTCACTATTTTTTTCCTCTGACTTTGTAAGAGATACGACAGCAACTGGTAGCCTTATGGTTTTTATTTCAGCCCAGAGACAATGGCCAGATTTCCTTCCCAGGAAGAATTTTCACAAAGCAAAAATTCTGCCTTGTGGATCATATCAGGGGCTTTTGTAAAGCCATTTGTTGTGACATATGGCTGTATGCATGACATGCCAAGCCCTGCCCCATGCTATTACTTACTGCTGCAGCACAGTGCCAAAAGCAGCAGCATGAGAAAATTCAGGGCAGAATTTATGCCTGGAGACACAAGCAGTGCCCAGAACACTCAGAGTAATCAATCTCATGCTGAACTGGAGAAGAGGGTTCTGTCACAGCATACTGCTCACTGGAAACCAAAAAGACAGCAAGTAATCTATGAAGGAAAAGCATAAATGGATTTGAAAATACTCAGGAAAACCCCTTTCCATATAAGACAGCAACCCCTTTGGTAACCAAATGCGTGGGAAGATTTCCATTTCCAATAATTTTCAGGAAATTTATAGCTTTATTAAAATGAGATCACATTAGATGTGGTACAAATCAAGCTTTTATCACCATGAGCCATCATCATCATCACCCATCCACCAGCTCTGTGTCACTAGTGTTACTAATGTTATTACACAATAAAAATGAAAACAGATTTGTTGAAAAGCAATTCAAAATGTTCTCTATAAACATTGCAAAACCAAAAATCCAGTTTAATTTCAAGGCTAGTATTTTAACAAATACCGTATCTCAAATTCTTAAGTCCTATTTGTAGAAGAAATGGTAAGAATATTTAACTGGATGTTAAAATAACCTTGGAAATATACCCCCAAAGACTTGAAGATTCTCATGCCTAGTCTTCCTTATGTTAAACAGTATCACTCATGTCAGGCAGTATGATCCCACTCAGGGAAATAATTTATGGGAGGATAGATAATCTGGAAAGTGGAAATTAAGTGTGAGAACTTCTCACTATGACAAGTGTCTCTCTAGAGGTGGCAAAATATGGAAATCTCCAGGAAAACCACAGCTTGGACCTGAAAACATTTAGGCAGATAACTGGAATGGTGAGGAAGACAGATTTTAATAAAAAACAAAATTAAAATAAAGATGCACTAAAAATATCTGTCCAGAACAGTGATAATCAGAATATTGAGTTGAATAGTGTATGACCATGTAGCGTGGGCAGTAACGAGTATCCATAACAGTACATCATTTTGTGGGACTAGTATCCTTTAGCATATGGGCTAAACATCAGCAGACAACCAGATGGGAGATAGAAGGAAGGTCATGATAGTTTTCTTGTGGTTTCCCAAAGAGCTTGTATACATTCAGTCCTCACAGACTCCTAGACCATACAGCAATACATTAAAACAACACCCAAACACTTAATATAGTTTCAATAGTTAGGCTTTTCAGCAGGTCTTACATCAGAGATCTACTAAACTTTTGGCCTCAACCATCTTATGCTTAGCACTATTATGAAAGTGTAACTTTCCAGATTTCACTTCTGTTCAAATGTCTTAGCAATACAGCTGAAGTGTAAAACATTGCCTGTAGAGCTGGCCACATGCACTGAGAGAAGAATGGCCTTTCTCTACAGAATAAGAGTGTACCTCTTTGAAAAACGTTTTCGTTTAAGATAGACGTCTAGTTAGGACCTTAGTACTTCCTATGATTTAACCCTATACTTTAGGCCGCTGGTCACTCCCTCAAACTCCGAGAGACAAGAACCAATTTCTCAGTCACCAACACGGTATCCTTTCTGCTCTTTAAGCAATGATGAATCGCAATAAAAGGCACATCTCAAAAGCTCTGCAGATAGAGTGAACCTGAGGAATTTAAACATTTCAAAGATACTTCAAGAATAAAACTACAGCAGATACAAACACTAAATAATTTCTAATATTAATTTACTGATTATTGCTGAAGTACTGGCCTTTATGTTATGCTTGAGCCGCTCAAGATAACACAGGAAGTCCATGGCCTACAGCAGTACCTATTGCTCTTCATGAGGCAATAGGTTTGCTGTTCATATTTCTTGATAGATAGATAGCACTTACACCATTTTTTAATTAAATGTTCTGAAGCCTGCAGTTGAGAGATGAATTCCAAGAACTCATGACAAGCTTACAGGAATACATGAGCCTTCCTAACATTAAACTGGCCTTTTAAACCAGTGTTTTTATTCTTGTATTACTGCATCTTGTATCACATCCTACTTTTGAGACGAGAAGCACAAAAACTCAAGCCTCTCCTCTGATTTGGAGCTCCCACTTAAACAACAAAGACTTCAGCAAGAACTCTCCCTTGAAGTGAACTGTCATGTGTTTCGAAAAGCCACAAGCAAACACTGAAAGTACCTTTAAAGAACAGTTCTACTTGTAGTGTCCACTTCCAGGTGAGAGGGAATGGGAGGAAAGACAGCAAAGCTTCTGAGATGAACAGCGGTTGACAGACCTTAAACTGCGATTTGCTGCTAACTATAATAGAACAAAGGACTATTAGCCAGTAAAACTAAACAAGCCACGCATGGCAATACTAGAATGTTTTATTCAATAGTAAGCACAGTCGCCTTTGTGGAAATACTGAGTGCTGTATGGAAAATGCCATTCCACATAGACAGAAATGCTAAGTTTCAACAACAAGGGTAAATGCAAAGAAAAGAAAAACTACAAAATGACCTTTGGCTCATCTAATTGATCAAAACATTTAAAATAAGCAAAAAGGCTGCTAGCTGCTGAAAAAAAGAATGAAAAGAATAAAAATTGGCTATGTTCCATCTCTTGAGAAAGCACACACATACTCTGGTCTCTTTAGCATTTCTCTAGCCTACTGCACCTTCTGTCAGTTGAAACAATATCTCAGATTATTTTAAAAATTGCATTGTGATTACTAGTACTGGGCTTAGCTGGGAAGCGCCTGTCCATTGACTAGAGACAGTATTTATCCACAGATCAGGTATGACAATACCAACAACTGCTGAAGCTTCGCTTTCTCTATTCTAATAAGTGTGCCTAAAGCCAAAATAACTGTCCATGACAAGGGCAAGTAAAAAAAAGACTGACTTTCTATATTTATATTTCCAGGGTCTCAAGAACACTTTAATAGCTTAACCCAGTATACACCTATCAGCTGTTAACCACATCAAGTAAACTTTTAAAAGTAATGCCAGAATTTGTACCAAGTTTGTTTGCATCATTTCAGATTTCAAATATATTCAAGAGCCATGACAAACAAGAGTATCTACATTGTCGTTTACGATGCATCTATAGATCTTCAACCTGCCGGACATCTGCTGGAAAGACAAC
>WAAD01019578.1:1238-16561 GCA_013389945.1 Fregata magnificens
TTTCCAGTTATAATCTACATTTTCAAACGTTACTGCTAAATGTTATTTAATTATCTTTCTGCTTCTTTACTTTAAGGAAAGTGAGCCACTGCAGACAGCTGTGTGATACAGCAGTACCCACAGTAGCTGAGGATATCAGGGGCAGCTCCTGCAGGCTCTGTGTAACTAATTTGTCTTGCTTGTCTCTCTGACAGCTCACTGTGGTCTGTGTTGGCATAACCTGCCTCAAAGAGAAAAAAAACCCCAACATTTTGGACCTTATAAAAGGGCNATCACATCAGTTGAGCATTTTACTTTTTTTTTTTTTTCTTTTTTGAGCATGTTACATTTCCTTTTGGCTAAGAATTTATAGTTTTAATGGTTTTTCCAGGCTTCTTCTTTTAAGAGACCATAACTGACGTAGTTCTGCTAATGAGGAAGAGTGACTGTACGAAACTCACTGACATGTTTCTCATCTGCCTCGTTACTGATGACTGAGAATCAAAACAGGTTTGTCTTACTGCAAATTACATAACTTTGAAGGACCATTTCTAATACTGTTGTCTGAAGAAAAAATAAGGGCTTTTTCTATATAAAACTGTTATTTAACTGAATTTCATTTTATTTTTTGGACTTGTTGGACTTTGATCATTTACTTATTGATCCCTAGGGAAAATTTCTCTAACTTAAGATGTGAAAGGAAGCTGAATATGTCTCTTTAACCCAAAGTTACCTTTTGCTTTGGACACTCACATGAAATGTCCTTTTTCTTTTCTTCCTGCTTCATTGATCTGGTCTGAGAAATACCACTCTCAGCTGAGCAAAAGAGGTTCTGAGAATTGCTCCGTTATGTCAAGTGAACTCTTTAATCACCTGCCTACTCAGGTGAAAGAAACTGCAACAGTTTCTTTCAAGAATATTTTTGAAATGTTTCACTTTTGCTGGACATACAGAATTCTTTGAGGAATGGAATTGTTGTGGTTCAGCTGCACTCTAACGTTTCAGAAATTTTGGGAATTCAAGGGAATTTCAAAGAACTTCTGAGGTAAACGTTGAAGTTTTATTCAGCCAAGCGTTGAGTGTTTTCTTGTTTTGCTCTCAGAGCTCCACATACTGCATATACTTTTAGCTCTGGAGCACAGTTTTGTATTACTGGTAAGATACAGGCTTGCTGCCATCTCTTTTCCAGAACTAGAGATTTCTTCTGATATCCATAGACAGGGATTTTTGTCCCTTTAGGTGACTTCTCATGCAGGGACAAATGCTAAGCCAACAAATACCGAGAGTGCTCATTATACCAAATGCTGTCAGATATCTCAGCTATTTAGAGAACTCTTACATCTCCTTTTAAAGGTGAGATTGTTCTTCTCTGACATATTTCATCTGCAGGATTCTCTGTCACTGATTTTTCTATAATCCCTTTATAACTTGATATATAAAGAAGCACCTACAAACATGATTTTGAATTTGGTTTATTCTGTTCATGTGGAATATTATAGTGCTGTATTATCTGAGGATATACAATATTTTACTTTTTAGGTATGATAGTACTAATAAAAAAAAAAAAGAGAATGCTAGAGAAATGGAACTGGAAGTTTTACATGAATAGTGCAGTATGAAGCATCCTACTTTGGGCTGCCTTCTCCCGAGGTCTTGATGCATTAAGAAGAAAGTCTTGTCCTGAGTTAACTGACTTCTTTTTAAATCTTTGTTCTAAGATGTAAATTTATTTCAAAGTAATTTGTGAAGGGGAGAACTATTTCTAGCTTTTCCTGGAAGTCATGCTTCAGGATGTATCCAAAAGCTTTCCTCCTCTAGCTAGAACAGTATGGAAAGCTCTCTAGAAAACAAACCCAAATATGTCATCTGCACTAAAGAGATCAAATGTCAAGGTTTCAAGAATGTTAGCTGAGTGTCATCACAATGTGCTTCAGGCATTTCAGTGGAGGAAGCTGTTCACATCCATAGATTCAAGTCTTGTAGAAAAGTTGTTTTTCACTCTTTCCTTCTCATCAGTTAAAACAGATGCTTGGGGTAAACAGATTCTTGCATGAAATGAATTTCTATTAGTGCATCTCACTGAAATTTAATATAAAAATGTTTTCGCTCATATTTACCATTTTGCAAACAACCTGAAATTCATATCTGTCCAAACATATTTGGAGAAATTTTTGATAATGTCATATACTACCTAGACGCAATTATTATATTCAACCCTGTGCTGTGAAAAAAGCTAGCAGTAATCAATTATTTGTAATCAAGTCACCAGATCTTACATATATTTTATATGACATGTCATTATTTTGTTAAGGATGTTATGATCCTTCTTGAATGATAAGTTAAGAATTAAAATATGATGGCATCATGTTTCACTTGCTCAACTTTAATAACTGTTGAAACATGTCCAACATTTAAATCATAATGAAGAAAGTACCCCTGTTTGGCGCTGTTTATCAGAACTAATTTAATTTAAGTGTATGCTTAATCTCTGTTCTGAAGAGAAATGTTTTAAAATGTAAGCTTTTATATTCATAGAAACATACTGAAATTACAATTGTGATACCATTTTCTAGCCATTCTTGAGCTACAAGGGCTTCTTGGGCCAGGCAGTGTTATTAGAGGAGATAGTCTCCATACAAACAAGGATATTCTGCTGCGAAAGGCAGCATGTTTTTTTAAAATAGGCAGCATGTCTCTGTGCTTCAGAGACATTTCAGTAATTTTGCTTGGAAGGACACCAAGTTCAGGTAGACTTGTTGTCTCTAGCCATGCCAACTACACAGATCCACTGATCCTCTTGTTGCAGGAGGGCTATCAGACTGGCTTAGCCCTGCAGGAACCGCAGGTCCAGGTCCAGGATACTTCTGTGCTCAATGTAATAAGCCCTGCTGCTGGAGTACTCAGGTGCAGAGCAAGGAGTGCCAATGAGGTTTCAGAGCAGTCACACTGAGTCTAGAGAGGAAAGTGCTGAGCCAGAGTTAACAAGCTCGGCTGACCCTGAACTAACTCATTATGGAGAATCGGAAAGTTTCTGCAGTGACCTCTGTACCTTTATCATTTGGGGTCAGGAGTGTTTCAGCTCACTGAATAATGAAGAGCAGAATACATGCATGAGGGCTTGATTCTCTGTTGTATTTTCCTTTTAATACTCTAGGTCATATTTTGGATTTCTTTATAGAAATCCTAATGCCTGAAATTACCTTTTTCAGACATTACTTATTTTTTTCTTTCTCTCCCTCTCTCTCTCTCTTTTTTTCCCACCTGAGAAGCAATTTCTTTTTGTTTGTTTGTTTATTTTGCTTTGTTATAGTCTAGCAAGTTCAAATAGTGCTACAGGGCCCAGTGCAACAATATGAAACCCACACATTTCCCATTTAAAAGTGGTAGTCTAAATTAAAAATGTGGATATTCATTGCTTGCCTTGTTTTACATCTATTAGTTTTATTTTTGTTAAATGAATTTCCTGCCACTGGTCCCAAGCTGGTATTTTCAGGATAGCATGAAATTGGTTTCCAAGTTCTGAGTTCAAACCTTCACTTGTAAATATGATGCCATAATGTAATATTATCTCCTCTGCTAGTGACCTAATCTGATTTGGAACAAGAGGCCTTTTAGAAAATGGCTCAGATATTGATTAACCACTTCCACACTAAATCAGCATACATACACTGCTGCTCTAATAGGTAGTTTCACAGGTGGTAGGACAGGTCTTGGTCACCAGATGACACAGAAGAGTAGAGCAAAGATACTGCAAGTAAAGGGAAATAGAGGTTTTATTGAAGGAAAAAGAAAAAAAACCCAGAAGAGAGTAATGGCTTCTGTCTCTTCAAATTATTGGTAGCATGGGTTTGCTGCAGCTAGGCTTTTGCAGCTCTCACAACACATCAGGCTTACCTCAGCAGCTATAAGCATCAGCTTACCCCAGCATCACCTCACATCAGACACTATCTTCCTGTACCATAAAGCATTTCCCTTTAGGTCTTTTAGTCCTTACAAAATCTCCTACTAGGCTTTGGTTTCAGGATCTAGAAGCCTCAGAGAAGATTTAGTACAGATTTGCACCAATTCAATTTCTTACCTTCTTATGGCAACCTACGAAAAGCTTGTTTTCATTCTTTCCCTGTCCCTCAGAGAAACTGGAAACCAGATATAAACATATATAAGAAGAATAAATACTGCAGCTCCCTGCCCTCTTCATTATTCTTCTTCCTTCCTGGTTTTGGAGCCGATTTTAAACTGTATTTTTTAGTGACATGCCAGAGCTTCAGAAGGTTCATTTTTGGCATTATGGATCAGATGATTTATCTTACCTTCTTCAATATGTTTACATTTTTGATATTGGATTGATATTGGTATATACATGTGTAGGAACATTTTTAAAGCTGATTTACCTGTTATGTAAATGACAATGTTGAAAATTCTATTACTGGGTATGAAAAACATTATTACCATGAGCCTCCCAAAGAATAGGTATCCAAGAAAGTTTTCAAAAGCTAACTTAAAATCACCACACTATAAGTACTAGTAAAATTTCTCTCAAAGAGTTAGAAAGATTTCAAGGCTAAGATTTTGCATCACAGCTATAATTTCAGTCTTTGACCTATATATATGATGCAGATACTGTTGTCCTTTGGACATTCTTCCTATGACTGGTAAATGCTGGACATATGCCTGGACATCCATACCAAATTTGTAGATCAAAGCAGAGCCCAAACTAACTTTAAATAAAATTATGAGAAAGTCTCAGAACTTATGAGCCCAGGCTTGAGATGTTCAATCCAGTAACCATGGTCTACATGCTAATGTATGTTAAGACTGAATTAAAAAAACCAAAAAAACCCCAAACCTTTTCCTTTTCTGTTAAAGGGAATGTCACAAGGGAATGAGAAACTTTTAATTGAGTTTTGAAATACTGCCTTTGATTCTTTTAATGCTGTAGCCAATAGGTCACTGTCTGATTAAACCTCTTTAACAACTTCCTGTCAAGGGATGGGAAATTAGTATGTGAAATAAGATTTAAAAAAAAGGAGGTATTTTATAGCTATGATTCTTTAGACAAAAAAAAGTATGCAAAGCGTTACAAGAAATTGTATAGACCAAGATGGATTTTTTAGAATCTGTTAGGTGAAATATGGTATGAATCGTTTTATTACAAAAGATGTTTTGAAATACTTACAAAGATGGCAATGTAATTTTTCTCTAACATAGCTCCTCTTGTCTCATGTTACTTCTTTTCATTTACCGCTCTCACCCACTGCATGCCAGAGGCATCTGCCACCTTAACCTCTGCCAACAGCCCTTGTTCTGACATAGCGCCTGGGGAAGACAGGGATGTGGGTGAACCAGGGCTAGATGAGAGAGGCATTGATATCTGCTGGGAGGATGGCTTTGAAACACAGGCTTTGTTTGAAAGCTGCTTTCCCCTGGGGGAGAATAGGATGTAGGATCTCTTTACATAATTGCCTTCTCCCTTCAACACGGCAGTGGGTACAGATAAATGTGAAAATTACATTTCTTCTTGATACATAGAGGGTGGTTATTTGCTCCTTTGTCCTCTTCTTTTTTTAAGAACTGTTCCATCCTAAGAGTCACTGTTTTTCTGTGAAAATCCGAAGGTGTTCAACAAGTAGTCTATCTCTGCTCCCATTGAAGTCAGCAATGAAATTACTATGGCCATTTATGAGGAAAAAANAATTAGGCCCAGCAAAAGAATGTGAAGAACACAAGAATGGGATTCAGGCATGGTTATATTCATATGGATAATGTGACACTAGCAGAAAATAATTTTATCTACATCAATAAATGACAATTTTGGAAACTAAAGGCAGCCCATTAAATAAGTAACTCTTCTTTTTGAGCATAAATATTATCCTAGGTTGTCATAATAGAGGACTAGAGGTAGGTATGAAAAAACCCTATTAAATCACACAGTTCATTTCAGTGCTAATCCAGTATTCTGACACTGTAATAACCAAATCGCAATTACACTATTTGATAAGTTTTACAAGGAAGTTCAGAAATTGAATCAGTTTTGGTATTTTAGAACTGGATTAAAAATCATACTTCATCAAGATACAGTCTAAGGGAAAAAACCCCTCTGCTTAATCAGAATTTTTCTTCCAGTATTTTTTTCTTCCAGTAGCTGTTTCTATCACAAAAAAACCCCAAACCCTATATGTTTCAGATGGAGGTGAAAGCCATTTCAGAACAAAGAAATATTTATCCTTTTTTCCTCTTGACATTACTATGGATATCTAGCACAACTGAATGTAATTATGAGTCAGCAAATAGAAACCAAAGTTTTCAGAAGAGTGAATACATAGCTGACTAATTTGCCCAGAGGTGAGTTTTAGTAAATGTAAACATTATACAATATATTTTTCTTTGATACAGGGACATACAAATTTCCAGGCAACATTGAATGGCACAGGGAATATTGGCAAAAATAAGAAATAGCTGTACTGTTGTGAAGGAGTACCAGTACTCTGGTAAAAGTAAAAGTAAGTGTAAAATATTTTAGCATAAAATATTTTAGCTTTTTCCATCTCTTGTAATCCTATTAGGTCTTTAATAGATAAATTCATCTTTATTAACACTGGTTATTTATTTTCAAGTTTAGATGTGTACATGAGCAAACAAATGAAAAAGAAAACTAAGCAGATATCACTCAATCTTAGGTTAGCACATATACTTGCAGCATTTGAGGTATTTCTTTTAATATCTACACCACCCCCTCCAGCCTCCCCTGTCAAGCAAATTTAGGATCAAATTCTGCTTTTATGTGCAAGTTTGTGGAATCTGTGCTCCCTCCTCAGCAGCAGAAAATGCTGTATGATTGAGATAATGTTTGTTGGATTCAGGATAAATTGCAGAATTAAAAAAATCAAAATGTTTATCACACAAATTAAAGCCAAGAGAGGATACTTAACCAAATGATTAAAAGAGAAAACAAAAGGGGGACTTAGCTCATAATAACAGGAGAATCCATCAGATATTTGCAGTAGCCAGTCTCCTTTGCAATAGTGGAGGATGGGATATCAGTGACAGAACTTTTCATCTGAGTTATCTTGTGGTTTTCAACACTTTTCTTTCAGTCTTCAGGGACCTTGAGAACGTCAGTGGAGGTTCAGACCCCTGTAAAGTGAATTCTAGTCTAGGCATCCAGAGATAACAAACCTGATCTTCTTAGTGATCTCCTGTATATATTTCAGAGCTCCACAGGCACATTCCTCACTCCAAGAAGTCCTGACACCTCAGGTTTTTCATTAGTTTGCACCCAGCTCAAGATGAAAATGATTTTAAATAATTTAAAGCTCTTCCCTACTACTAAAAAAAAAAATCCGTCATATTTTTCCTTGTACATTTTGACAACCGTGATCATACCACTTACAGGTACATACATATATATGTACACAAATATATAAAATATATATAATTAATGAAATGGTTACTTGGTTGTAATTACTGAGTGAAAGAAAATCCAAGCAACAGCTGAATAGGAGAATGAATGTTAAAATGGCATTTTGGCCAAATAAATTGAGAAGAAATAGACCCAGAAGAATGGAAAGAACATAGAATCATAGAATCATAGAATCATTAAGGTTGGAAAAGACCTCTAAGATCATCAAGTCCAACCATCAACTAACACCACCATGACTCCTAAACTAGGCCCTGGAGTGCCACGTCTACACCTTTTTTGAATGCCTCCAGGGTTGACGACTCCACCACCTCTCTGGGCAGCCTGTTCCAAACAGAGACCGGGAAGTGTCAAAGTCAAAAAAGACAGATGAAAAAATTATCAGATTTCTTCTTTACGCCAATCTACCTTTCTAACTACTCTCAGCCAATGGCCAATATACCTGTTTTATCTGGGAAGGAATAATTCCTTGCAGCTGTGTGTAGCCTGAGGACTGCTGGGCTGGAGCAGCTCTGTGGGAGAGGCTGTGGGGGTGCTGGTGAACCAGCAGCACATGAACAGCAGAGAGGGCCACCAGCCTTATGGGCTGTATTAGTGGGGACATAGCCAGTATATTGAAGGAAGAGATTATCCCTCTGTATGCGGCACTTGGTAGACCACATCTAGAGTATTGCATCCAGTTTTGTGCCCTACTGTACATGTCATGCATGATGGGAGAACAAGAGGCAATGACAAAAAGTTGAACAAGAGAAGATCAAACTGGATATAAGGAAAAACTTTTCCACTGTGAGGACAGTGTAGAGGTGGATCAGCTTGCCAAAAGACGATGTGCAATTCCCATCCCTGCAGGTTTTCGAGACCTGTCTCGATAAGGTCTTGAGCAACCTGGCCTGATCCCACTACTTTAGCTAGCAGTCAGACAATACAATCTCTTGAGTTCCTTTCTAACATGAGATATCCTATGATCCTACATGAACTGCTGTTGCTCAAAGCCTTCAGATTTAATCAGTAACATATGCTATTTAAAATCAATTAATAAGCCATGACCTGAACTATCAGCTCAAATTGGTATTCAATATTGAAGCAAATTTTGATGCTTTATTAAATATCCAGTCAAAGGAAGACTGCACTGTTCTGTTAGGTCAATAACTTCAATGGATCAATAAACCTCACTGGGTCAAATTCATGCCTAAAGTCTTTCTATTGATTTTGGAGATTTACCACTAGAAATATTATGTAAAGTATCTTCTCTCAGTATTCACTGGTTTATAGGGAGTGCAAGAAACTCCATAACTGAAAAAGAGAATAAACTACTTGTAGAAGAGTTTATTCCATATCCCAGAGAGTTGGTGCTGGGTATGAGACATAAAATACGTGTCTGTATAGCCAACATATGCTTTAATTTTACATAAATAACTGTGGAAGTTTTCCTAATTTTCATAAATTCCTAATCCTTTCATAGTTGTACTAAAGTCTAAACTTGTATAAGATTTTTGAAGAAATTAATGACAAAATTGCAAGAATAAGTGTGGAATTATTTTCAATAAGCAATGAACATCACAAGTAGATATTACAGTTCAATTTATAATTTAGGCTGTGTTTTTTATTTAAATTATTGTATTAAATAGGAAATTAGCCACATAAATCACCATATGAGTTGTGAAGTATGAACCCGGTGCAAAATTCATTTATGTTTACATTTAAGATACAGCAATATTTCCTCTGTCATAAATTTATTTAATCCATAGATCCCCATGGTGGAAATCACCTCTGTGTGGAAAATATGAGCAAAACCACTTAACAATAGGTTTCCTTGGACCTATATTCACTGTAGGGTTGTGAAGTACTTTGCACAAGACTGCAATAATTTTTCTTCCCTCATGACTCAAAATATTAAAAATTATGGATTATTGTCTGATCTGTCACAGCCATCCTCTGTTTTGGACTAGTTCTCGTTACTCTCCTGTTCTAGAATCCACAGAGACAAAGGTAGATTTATACATCTGATTTTATTTGGATCAATTCAACATGTATTCACAGAGCTCTTCTTTCAGTCTCAGCACTTTCCAAAAACCTTCAAAGGTGCATTCTGCATCTGTGAGATTATGAGTTTAAGGAAGTTGATTGAAAACAGTGTGCTTATATCTGTTTCTTCCAAAGCTGAGAAGAAGAAAAGGGTCTCGGCAGATAGGATAACTTGTCATTGAACATTTTCTCCGATGAAATAATTTACATTCAAAAGTACCTGCAATTCAGCAGGAGTTGCAGTACGATATGTTTTTCACAGTTTATAATACCTTCTTTTGAGATTATTTTTGTTTCTAGTTTTGTACGATTTATTAAATATTAAGGAAAGTTGCATGATGACTGACTTGAATCTCTTCAGCATGTACATGAAGCACATAGCTACTGCTTCTGTATTGTTCTGGCAGAACAATAAAAAATATCTTCCTTTCCTAACCATTCAGACTTCTACACAGATTAAGATTATCTGAATTTAAGAAATTAAATAGTTTAAGTACTTTATAATATTTTATTCATAGGAAAAATATAGTTGTGTCTTGTCTTGTTTACCAATCAAGGTTCAGTTACCCTAAATCCAGTTCCAACACACTGAAATGACTTGAATTCACAGGGCATTCCTAAAACTTTTTAGCCAGTATGACCAGCCTGATGATGCTGAGACCTTTTTTATCTATGATGTCCAGTAGTTATTTTGAAACATTACAGTTGTGGAGAAGGATCATATGACGGCATGAGAAAAGTCATGTAAATTCATCTGTATCAGTGGCTTCTAGACACACTACAGTAAAAAGAATACTAATATTTGACAAAACTCAAAAGAATATCAAAAGGAGCGTGGCATGCAGCCCACCAAACAATTAAATAGGGAAAATATTCAGTGGGTGGGTAGACATAACAGAGCATGGCAATGAGGACACACCAAGTGTTTTCTACACCTCTGCTTTCCTCCTGTTTACGAAGGCAAATCCTCAATACTCCAGAGGAAATTGAAGATCTTTGTTAAAAACTCATGGGATCAAACAACCTTCGATGCCTTCAGGCCCATCACTTTGAATTTAATGGGCAATATCTTGCAATATAGTTGTTTCTGTCTTTCAGTGCAATAAGCAGTTTGTCATCAAAGCGCAAGACTATGAATAATTATACAGAATAAGATGAAGTATTATTAAAAACACTGGACCTCCAGAGTTGAAATTGTAATATGAAATGCTTCCACTATAACATGCGACATTTTGTTAAATCTCAAGCTGGCACTCAGCAGTGATAATACTTAATGGTTCACTGCTCAGCTGTCACATTAACAAAGCACAATAAAAAGATGGTATTATTCCATGTATTCCATGTAATCTGTGTTTTTCCACACCTCTTCCCTGGAAAAGTACAATTTAGGTACTTTTCTTAAGACTGCTATGTTTAGTTGTTTTAAAATTCGGTTATCACTAAAGGGAATATTTTATGCCAAAGGCTTTTATACTGCAATAATGAAGAGCTTATG
The DNA here is from genome assembly GCA_013389945.1 of Fregata magnificens. NCBI lineage: Eukaryota > Metazoa > Chordata > Aves > Suliformes > Fregatidae > Fregata > Fregata magnificens. The sequence continues at coordinate 12,155 of WAAD01019578.1, forward strand.
CCAACTCTCTGTGTAAAGCCATAAAGATATACATTATGGATAATCAGATATTTGAATGTAGATTTAATATTCTAGAAAGTAGAGCTCTACTGTTATTCAAATGTAAATATTACTTTGAAAGAAAAAAACTTGTGCTGGTTTTGTTATGAAGTATGATTGATCTGTGGGTTTTTTTGACAAAATTGTCAGTTGCATTACTCCAGTCTTTATAAAATGAAACATAATAAAACCAACAAAAAAGGAAGCCAAGGAGACTGCAAATATATTGTTAGTCTGGTTACTTCCACTAAAATAATCTCTGGAGAATTCAACTCAAGGCTAATTCTTCTTATCTTTTCCAAAGCTTGCTTATATGACCATGTATTATAATTTGTCTGAATATAAAAGATAGTCCCTGCTACATGCAGCTTCTTTTGTTCTTTGAGGACTACAGTTAACAGCATTCAGCCAAATTCTCTCTGCTTTGAACAAATGTGCTAAACGGAGGAGAGATGTTTTCCCCCAAATGTAGTCACCTACTCAGGAGGCAGCCATAATTTGTATGGCTGTGTGCCCAGAGTCCAAGCAGGAGGTGGGAGGACAAGCACTCTTAACTGCAGCTCTCAGTCCTATAGCCATTTTTCTTGTTCTGGAGGAAGCATGTTGTGGTTATACCTACACAGTCCTTTGTAGAGGGTGATATGTGTTGGTTTTGTTTGCCCTTGATGGATGTGCATGATATTGTTCCAGTTGAGCACCTACACTTCAGACTGCGTCTGAGCCTGAACCTGCAGATTTGTGATCCTAATAAACTACATAGACACTTACAACAATGGCACTGCAGTACCTAAAATTAATTGTTTGATCTTAGCTACGTCTGGAGGAGCCAGAGTGAAGTTTTTAGGCAATACATACATTATGTTGCCTCTAAATTCTAGTTCATGTGACTAGTAATTTGGGCATACCCTAGCAGTCACCTACTAAGGATAAGAGCCTGGCTTGGGTTTTCAAATAAGGGTTTCTAAAGAATCGGTATCTAGATTTTTCTTTCAATGAAAGTCCTCAAACTGAGCAGAAACTGGATTCTCAGAATATTTCATGCATTTATATTACTTAATCTCAAGATAAAAGCAGACATATTCTTGAGTTCAGAAGCTGAAAACCAGGGTTACTTTCTTCTAGGTCAGTGCCCCTAAACTTCGTAACATGGAATAATAGCTCCTCTGCCTTTTGTTCTTTCTCCACAAATCTGATCTTCTTGAAGGCATAAGACAGCTTCACAGAGAAGTAGAAAGTCTTATACTCAGTTTCGTCTACAACCTTCTTAGACTGCTCTCACCAGACGCTGCAGTAGTAGGTATGAAATCTTCCCAGCATGAAGAGAGAGTAAAGATTGTCTCTCCTACCCTGGGGGAAGGCAGAGGAGGAGGGGATTCATATGGGCACAAAACTATGATGTGAACAGCAGGCAGACCTTTCTGCCGCTTCTAAAATCTGCCTGGCTTGTCCTGGATGCAGTGTTGTTACTGATGTGCAGTGATTGATGTGCAGAGATTACTGTGTGCTCTCAACAGAGGCAGCAGCTCAGGATCCTCTGATACCCCTCTGACTCAGGGCTACATCACAGCAGAAGTTCAGCAGGGTAAAAAGGTTTAGCTCCTGAAATTATGAGTTGTGCATAAACACCCAAATTTAGGTGCCTGGGTAGTGCAAAAGTAGATATCAAAATGAAATTGATAAATAGGTATTAAAGGTGCGTTTCTGTCACTCTGTTCTAAGTTCATTTCATGTACCAAAGCTGATCCTCTAGGTCTGGCCCTGAATTTTTCACGCTTTTGCCAAAATAACAACACTGTTTCATCGCAGTTTCAACACAGCCTTCATGGAAGGTTGTAGCATTTTAAGTATGGTAGTCATATATCAAAAAGGCAATTTTTAACAAGAGTTCCAGTAAATGTCACCTGAGCTGCTTTTTCTTCATGTATTCTGAATACAAAACAATTGGGAACTGTGAAGACTTTGCTAACACTGTTGAATTTTTAATGACAATCACTGTAGCAAGCACTGATTTCACATTTCCTTTTTTTCCTTTAGGAAATGATTATTGTAAGAAAAACTGAAGATGACAGTAAGTAACAAGAGTATACTTTTTTAAAGCCACACAGCACTTAAAATATTGTCACACTGTGGTGATTTAGATTAAAACACAAAAAAAATTAGAATAACTTTTTGGACTTTTTATGTTTGTTCAGAACTTTCCACGTAATCTTTTGTCTATGTACATAGCTTGAATAATCAGAACTTTTTTAAAGTTACATTTTCATGTTCAACCGTATCTAAGACAGTGGATTACAAAATAATACTATGTTTCATAAGTAATTTTAAAGAAAGAATCTATGGTTTTGTTCCTTACAAATGTGATTTTCTTAAAAAATTTGAAATAGTTTTAATTTTAAAAATATTTTTCTTAATAATGTTCTTAATTATGTTTTTCAGGTTTTTGGTTGGTCTAACAGCAAAAAATGTAATGTCACTGCCCTATTCTTGCCTAAAAGAAAGCTAACAAGTAGATTTATTTTGGCACTGGTGTTTTACAAATAAAACAAAATAATTTTTTAGGTATGTTTAGGAGGAAATATAAGAGAAAGTGTCTGAAATGTAAAGTGACCTTCCTAGATAAATTACAACTGTATTTATTCTTTTCTATGAGTCTGATTTTGTGATGTTTTTCCAATACACTTCAACAATAAATTCTAAATCTGTTCACTCTCTCAGAAGTGTCTTCATTTTTTATGTATTAGGTTTTCATGTTTCCTTTCCTGGTATCCCTCTCATATTCAAGAACCCTGGTTTTTGGTGGCCAGGCATGCCAAATTCCATACTAATCAGCATGTATTGTAGCTGACTTCAAATTAATAATCATCTTTCATCTCAGTTTCTATTTATAATTCAACTCTTCTTCTGAATTCAAAAATACACATTTTAACTATATTAAGCCTTCTTACTCTAAGGTCCATTAAAACTCGCTAGTACTGTTCTGATGAAATGCTATGCTCAGTGAGGCTGTGATGCACCAACTCACATAGATAAATGCTTTTCAAGGGGTCTTAGAACATAGAAGGACCTATGGATAAATTTTATATTACTGCAGAATTTGATTCATTTTCACTATCACACACTTCAAAGAGATTTAATTGCATATTTTCACATCTGATGTGTTTTCAGAGCTATTGGCAGCACCAGTATTTGTCCTGTCAAAAATAAAATCTAAGCTACAAATATCATTTCATTACTGCTTGTTGTCAAGAAACTCAATGGTACATAACTCCTTTTGACTTCAGAAAAACTGAAAAAGGCTTTTTATTTTTTTAAACCACATCCTCTGTTTAAGTAGTATGAATAATGTTTGCATCTGAAATGATCGTCTAAGAAGAAAAGCATATGAAATCTATCGGAATGATTTGTTTTTGTGATAGCAGCAGTTACTGAGGTGACATTTTAAGTGTGAAAGGCTCATTCTCATTTCTTGCCTTTACTTTACTTAGAAAAGGAGCAAAGAGGAAGGAAGTGGCCTTAAAAGGTGTGTTTGCAACTGGGAGACTTCTGAGGCTGTGTTTTGGGGGGAAGGGGAAGGAAGAGGAGGGAAGGAGCAGAGATTTCTTTTAATTAGCTTGCCTGGTCATTTTTCTAAGGTGATAAAGAGAATATCTGTTTTCTGATGATTCTATTATCCACTCTGTTATCATAAGGAGTCAACAGTAGTTCTAGTAGGCAACAAAAGCATTCAGGTAACTCTCTGGTCCACTTTCATGATAGTCAGTCTCTCCAGAAATGATATTTGAAGATATTTCTCTCTCTGTCTCATTCTTTCACACTTACCATTGTACCTGTTCTACAACGTGCTAAGGAACAAATTAGGCTGACAGATCAAATTTTGGGCAGTTGTATGACCTAAATGGGGAACTGGTCCAGATCAAAACCAAAGCCAACCAACCAAAAATAATCTGGATCTGTTCCCTGAACTCAGCCATTCGTTCTCTGCACTGATGTTGTGGTTTAACCCAGCAGGCAGCTAAACACCACACAGCTGCTCGCTCACTGCCCTCACAGTGGAATGGGGGAGAGAATCGGAAGGGTAAAAGTGAGAAAACTCGTTGGTTCAGATCAAGACACTTTAATAGGTAAACCAAAAGCTGCGCACACAAGCAAAGCAAAACAAGGAATTCATTCACTACTCCCTATTGGCAGGCAGCTGTTCAGCCATCTGCAGGAAAGCAGGGTTCCATCTCACGTAACGCTTACTTGGGAAGACAAAATGCTGTCACTCCGAGTGTCCCCCCCCTTCCTTCTTCTTACCCCACCTTTATATGCTGAGCATGACATCATATGGTATGGAATGTCCCTTTGGTCAGTTGGGGTCAGCTGTCC
>WAAD01019578.1:30697-56111 GCA_013389945.1 Fregata magnificens
CTGCCCTGCCTATCCCTCCTGAAAAGCCTGTAACCATCCATCATGCCACACCAGTCACAGGACTTATCCCACCAGGTTTCACTTATGCCTATGATGTCATATCTCTCAGACTGGGCCAAGGCCTCTAGCTCCTCTTGCTTGTTCCTCATGCTGTGCGCATTTGTGTAGAAATACTTCAAGTGCAGTTCATTGTGCCCATCGCCCCATGGTGCAGTCTGAGGAATCTCGCTAGCACACAGCTGCTCAAACTTTGGCATGCCATCTTGTTGCTCATCGCTGACTAGCCTGGTATTGTCCCTTTCCCCCTTCCAATCTAGTTTAAATCTCTATCAATCAGCCCTGCTAGCTCCTGAGCAAAAACCCTTTTCTCCTTCTGAGAAAGGTGCATCCCATCAGATGTCAGTAGACCTGGTGATGAATCACCTTCTGTACTCCCTTTCTTAGTAATCTAAAATCTAAGAAGTAATGAATTGATTTATTATTATTACTATTATTATTATAATATTTATTTGTAATATCTAGGATCCTAGAAATTGAGACAGGTACTTCTCTAAAATAGGTGCTGTGCAAACATGGTGTAAAAAGATGCCCTTGAAAGCTTTCACTCGGACTACAAGAGAAACACTTACATGCACAGAGTGTTTCCCTGGCATGAAGGAGGCAGTAAACAACAGGATAATATTATTCAGCACTGTAAACTCTTCTGTGTCCTCTGCACCTTTGAAAAGGAGAAGACACACTGATGGCTGGAGACAGTTTTAACCTTTAACTTGTCTGTTTTGCTCATGTGGGGGCCACATAAGATTGAACTGTAGTTTAAAGACAGTGAGTTTCTTGATGTCTAGTTTTATGCATTGCAAAGCTACCCAGTTCAAGTGGCCAGTTTCTTTTTTGAGTACACTTCAATCCATGTCATGAACAGGTTTATACTCAGAGCTAAACAAAACTTAGAGTTTACATATTTCCCATCCCCCTGCTCTGGATCCATTTCTGAGTCTATACATGCTGCATATTTAACAGTAGAGTAATTATTAAGTTTCAGCAAAATTCCTACAGAGTTTGTCCATATTTGTAGCTCATGATTCTGCAGGCTCAGCCAGCTGTAAGATACAGCAGAGCTGAAAAAATTGCTTGCTCCTCTGAAAAAGCAAAAAAAGAAATTACATGGATTTATTTTCAGCGGGACAAGCCATCTGCACTTTCCACAGCAGCTTTCCAACCTGAAAGCGGGCAGTAAATAAGCACATTGCAAATATCGACCGACACATGCAGTGAGTAATTACAGCATCAAGGTATCACTGATCTAAGTGGTAAAAGTTATTGTAGTTAACCCACAGGGCAAAAAGAGCTTTGCCTTTCCATTAACACTGGTTGGTGCATTATCTGGTTGCACTTAGAAACATGACCCCAGTTAGATCTGGGATCTGTCCCATTTGTTGCAGCTCAGCTAAGATATAGTGTTCTTTCTGCTAGATTGACCTATTCAATGCCTTTTTGTTATCTGAAGTTTGTCACCTCAGCCGTGACCTTGCTGTGGTCTGAGCTCACCATGGGGCAGTTTTTCTCCTGGGCATTTTGGTCACGGGAGACACGGGAACTCAGCCACAGGGGGACAACGTTTTCCCACTTGTTTGTGCTTTTAAGTAGCATCTTGGAATAACTATCCTTCTCCTTTTGTTCACTCTGTCGCTTTCCACTGCTTTCTCTTAACGCTCTCTTTGTTCAAGCATGTGTCTGTTTTCCTGTAATTATCAATTCAGTTTTCTATTATCCAACTGGTTTTTCATACTTATTTGTGAAGATGTTTGAATTTTTAGGTACAGGCATGCTGCAATTTTGTTTCTTAGCTCCATTTGTTCATATCATCTAATCCTTCTTTTCTAGCATATGCCTTGAGAGGTGGTCAATGGATTGCCTTATTTTTCTCCCCTTTAGTGGACAATAACAACTTGCTGTTCTAGAAGTGTGTCTTAATTTCCAAGTAGTTTTGTAACTGTTGCCTTTGGTGTTCTTTACCAAACTGCTTGCTTATCCTTCTGTTTCTGCAATAAAATGTAACCATCGCTGCTGCTGCTAAATGAGATGTAAAATGAATATGGAGTTTGAAAGCAGGATCATAATTCTGTTTTGCGTTCTAGTTTCATATATATTTGCTTTTCTTGGTGACAAATTCCATATGCTTCATGGATCAGAAAATTTAAGAAAATAATCCTGGATTACACTGACCAAATTCCGCTGAATAGATTAGAGAGATTATGTTAATAATACCTTTAAAAGGTAATGTAGATCTAAAAGCTTACTGAATGGTTTTCTATTGCCACATACCTTTGCAGGAAAATGCAAAATGTTACCAGCTGGAATAATATATTTGGCAGATATTTGGCCCATGTCTGGATTATTATATAAGGTACATGCAAGTTAAAAATGACCTTTCTGCTGTGGTTTGCATTATGTTAGAGATGGAAATTAAACTCTTGAGAAACACTGTGGATGTCTCTCAAATTCAACTCTACTACCATGTTTATTCTGATCTTCACAGAGTAGATGTACTAACACAGTTTTCGAGAGACAAATAGATATTGATAGTCAAAGAAGAATGAAAACTTGTTATTTCTTGCAGCGATCTTTTTTATCGTTCATTTTGAACACGCGGTATGTAAAAAAGAATGAGAACAACAGAATCCTATATTAATACTTATATATAATATAGAAAATTATATATATATATTATACATATTTATATATGTAATAAGTATATATAGTAAGTATTAAAAACGAGTCCATACCTTGGTTAATCTACTGCCAGCCATGTGAGATCATGTATACATATATAAATAAACAGTTATATCAGGAAACAAAGTTTGTTTTCCACACATGTTCCATGCATATGGACAACCACTATAAATATATTGGTATGCAGAGTTTTGAAGTTTAATAAGATGTATTATCTAGGGAGAAGCATTAATGGGTATGCTTTGGAAAAATCCAAAACTATTGGGGTAAAACAAAATGTAAAAGCAATAAGGTACCAGGGGAGAAAAACATAACATGACAAAAGCTCTGTGTAATTATTTTAACACTAGCCCTCTCCTGTGCTAGCTAGCTCTCTTTCATAGTGATACATTACAATTCATTTGGCTTCTGCAAGATGCTTCTTTGACTAAACCTCAGAGATAACTACAACATATGTACTTGTTTGGTGACCTACTGGATCGTAAAGACTTGCTTTTACACCTTTTCATATAAGGATTTTGCATGTATTTTCAAGGGGGTTTTTTGGTAACTTTTGTAGAAAACTGGAAGGCACAATAACAATCTATCATTTAAAGTGGAAAGTGGGTCACTTTTTTAAAGCCTTTCAATAGAGCTTTAAAAATGTACATGATTTCTCCTTAGAAGAAAAAACAAGCATAGCATTTTTAAGATAACCTGCATATCCAGAGTTGAAAGGGCTCTAAAAGCAAATTTGGGAACCTAGTGCTGTCTATACACTTAAGTGCAGATATTGCCCCACATTCATACTTACGTATAGAGTTCATTGAATTTTTTGTGACATATTTGCAGTAGTTTATTCTAAAATAGTTATTGAATATAGCATTTTAAAGTGAGTAACTCCAAATGGTTTTTGGAAACTGCATATGCAGTGGCCAGGTCCAATATGTGCAGACAGTCACAGTGAATATGCACGCAGATGGCCAATTAGAGGTCTAGAACCTCATCCAAAGACTGTGGAAGTCAATAGGAATCTTTGAACTGACATCAATGGATGTTGGACCAAACATCCAGCTAACTGTCAGAAAGGCAAAGCTAAGCTTCCTAGAGCACAAAGACTCCCCAGCCATCTTAAACAATTACCCTTAAAGACCATCAATTTCACAGTGTAGATGCACGTAAATTAAATTAAATTTAAAGTTCATCTGGAATTAGTGCTGAATTAGCAAATCTGGATGCTTTGGACAGGCAGCCTGCACAACGTTGCTCACTTGGATCAAGGATGTCTGGCCTGTGGCCTGGTTCGACTCGTGAGAACTTTGCTGAAGAGAAAGTACCACATAACAAGTAATCAAAACATTGGTATAATTGCCAGATGATGACAGCTTGATGAGAATTTCTTTCTAAGCAACGTTACCTGTAGCGTATTTTATAAGGAAAGCTCTGGACTCCTTGGTACCTAATGAGCTAAGGTCTCTTAAGAGCACAATAAATGTGTAGAACTGAGTAACAATGAGAATTGAAGTTCCCTCACATAATGTATATTGGGAACTGCCCTTTTAATGAGCTCTACTGCAGTGCAGAAGTTAATCTGTCTAAGAAACTTAGCTGTACCTCAGTAAAAGTCAACATATGGAGGTGTATGGCAGTTTTAGTCTACAGCTGTTTAAGAAACTCACAGAACTACAACTGACTTCAAATTTAGCATGGGGAGAAGGAGAATAAATAGCCCAGCTTTTGGTAAAATGTAAATAGCATACTGAACAAATTAAATTAATAAATTATTCTCCCATTTTGAATAGACTCAAATATATTGTGTTAGTTTTTTGGCTTGAAGAGTTAAATACATTGTTTTATTAACATTTCATTTTTCTAATATTACAAGAAAAGTTAATGCCTCATGACCACATATAAAGTATGTCTACACAGGTTATATCAGGAGTAGAATAAGCATGATTAGCCTACTTACAGAAGACTGTTCCAAAGTTTTGAAGCAGCTGTTTCTTAACCAAATAGAATTCCAGATAAACTGTATACATCCAACAAAATGGGTGAAGTACAAGATTAATACATCTATATAATAGGAAATGCATGTTAACATTTTGACTCAATATTAGAAAATGTTAAACATGGGTGGCTTGAAGGGTGTCACGTAACAGCCTAAAATGTTAAATCACAGATGTAGATTTTCCTGGCAGAAGATGCCAGGCTTCACTTAACTGTCTGTCCTGTATGCAAAGTTCCTAAGAAGGAATGTTTTTTTGCACATTTTCACTGCATATTTTCCGAATAAAAGAAAGGCTTTTACAGCTATAATTATGCATAGTCATTCGTAACTGCTGAGAAATTTAACATTTTGCTTAAGAGAAGCTGAAGCTAAATGAAAACGAAATAAAAATTAAAAAAATGTTGTAACACTATTTTATATCTTTGGCAAAAAAACCCCATACCGAACCAAGTGCCCACGTTTTGGAGAATAATGTTTTACCTTATGTTTACAACTGCAACCCTGTTCTTCCGAACATTGGCCTACTGAAATAATAAGGACTTCGTATCAATTGAAATTAGAGAAGCAGGTAGGTACCTATTCTTTCCTATGATGTCAGATGTTTTAGGTATGCCTCTGCAGCTTTAAAATGGTACTTACAAGGAGGAGAAAATAATCAAAATATCTGGAATATACTCATTAAGTGTCTACTTTAACAATATCCCTTATTCCCTTTCCTGTAGGCTGTAAAAAGTCTTTATGAGGAAAATGTTAAGCTTGATAGTCATTTTGTTATATTAAAGATTATAAAAGTCATTCTTCCTGAGTAAAAAGCAAAAGAATAGCAAAGATGAGTGGAAGCTCTTAGGGTTTTGTTGTTTGTTTCTTTTGGATCTAAACCTGTTTTTTTAATGACAAAAAAGACAAATGACAGAAACTGGACAGCTCACCTCTCTCTGTCACAGGCTCACTGCGGTATTATAGGAGAGGTTGTTTCCCAAACAGAGCTGACATAAGGCTGCAATAACGTCATGTCAGCCAAGTTAAACAAAAGACAGAGAGGGGAAGTAGAAATGAGAAGGAATTATGCAGGGAAATAAGAATACATACAGGAGAGCCTAACAGGAGGAACGTAAGCCTCAGTCAGTTATGAAGCTCAGAATTCAGCCCAAGGCAATGTAAGCAAGGACTGTGCAATAGAAAAAGCTGGAGAATCTGGAGATTTGTTTGCACTACAAAAGGAGATATCTTAAATGGGTTAATCAGTTGGAAATTAAAATTTGACATAATTTTGAGACTACTGAGTTTATAGCTACTCTAAATCAGTGTTTCTAGAATTTTTAAATGTTCAACTCACATTAAAATAATAAATAACTGTTCATAACTTTCTCTAACCTTTTGGTTTTGACTTCTTTTATGGTTGATTTCTGCCTGAAGGTGAATTTAGCCATTCATGGGGGAAAGGTTACTTAGCACGGATGAAGTGAGAGACCACTCTAGACATTATGAATAATAGACATATGAGATAGTCATTTTCATGTTAATGTTATATCTGACCTACATTCTTGCTTTACATAAAATTGTCAGAATGCTCCGGGTCATGAGTTAGTCATCACACACTTTCCTAAAATCTTCTGGTTCTCTGAAAGAGTGTGGATTCTGCAGATTCAAAGACAGACTGCAGTTTTGTTTGGCACCAGAGCTAAATTGATCAGTGAGGCTCTCAAGTGCTGTTACGAATCAAAATATATTTGTATTGAACTTTGAGCATGGGATTACATTTAGCCTCTAACGATACAGGGCTAGGCATATCTCCTATTTGCAGCTTCCCAACACATATCATGTGCAGACTCCAATGAGAACTTCTCTACACAGATTCTTACACTTAGTTATTCTGCAATTGGAAAGCCCTCATCACTAATGAACGTACCTCATTTACATTAAAAACACATTTTATTCTCTGATCATCATCTATCTCTGAATTCTGAGTTAACTGTTAATTCTGAACACAAGCCTAAAAGAGGTGTCTTTCAGTTTCATTTAAACCAAGTGATGGGGAAAATGCTTTCTGTAGATCACAGTGCGCTTAACAGTGCTTTAAATATGGAGTTAGGGAATAGGACAAAAGAACACAGTCGGTTGGAGGGCTTGTTTTGTCTGATACAATGTAGTTAACCATAACTACAGTCCCCATGCTATCCACATATACAACACATTTTCTAGGAGAGAGTAGCACTAAAAGAGGGGATGATGGGGGCAGAATAGATGGACAGAGCAGAGTTTATGACTTAAATGGGTGTATTGGGTTTGCGTGGCAAGGTTTTGGTAGCGGGGGGGCTACAGGGGTGGCTTCAGTGAGAAGCTGCTAGAAGCCTCCCCCATGTCCAACAGAACTAACGCCAGGTGGCTCCAAGATGCACTTGCCGCTGGCCAAGGCCGAGCCTATGAGCAATGGTGGTAGCACCTCTGTGATAACATATTTAAGAAGGGGGAACAAAAAAACTGTGCAATTGCAGCCAAAGAGAGGAGTGAGAATATATGAGAGGAACAACTCTGCAGACACCAAAGTCAGTGAAGAAGGAGGGAGAGGAGGTGCTCCAGCTGCTGGAGCAGAGATTCCCCTGCAGCCTGTGGTGAAAACCATGGTGAGGCAGGCTGTCCCCCTGCACCCCATGGAGGTCCATGGTGGAGCAGATATCCACCTGCAGCCTGTGGAAGACCCCACGCTGGAGCAGGTGGATGTCCAAAGGAGGCTGTGACCCTGTGGGAAGCCTGCACCAGAGCAGGCTCCTGGCAGGACCTTGCAGACCGTTGGAGAGAAGAGCCCACGCTGGAGCAGATTTGCTGGCAGGACTTGTGACCCCATGGGGGACCCACACTGGAGCAATCTGTTCCTGAAGGACTGCACCCTGTGGAAGGGACCCATGCTGGAGCCATTCATGAAGAACTGTAGCCTGTGGGAAGGACTCGTGCTGGAGAAGTTCATGGAGGACTGTCTCCCATGGGAGGGATCCCACGCCGGAGCAGGGGAAGAGCGTGAGGAGTCCTCAGCCTGAGGAGGAAGGAGCGGCAGAGACAATGTGTGATGAACTGACCACAACCCCCATTCCCCATCCCTCTGTGTCGCTTGAGAGGAGAAGGTAGGGAATAATCGGGAGTGAAGTTAAGCCCAGGAAGAAGGGAGGGGTGGGGGGAAGGTGTTTTAAGACTTGGTTCTATTTATCATTACCCTACTCTGATTGGATTGTTAATAGATCAAGATAATTTCCCCAAGTTGAGTCTGTTTTGCTCGTGACGGTAACTACTGAGTGATCTCTCCTTGTCATTATCTCGACCCACGAGCCTTTCATTTTATTTTCTCTCCCCTGTCCAGTTGAGGAGGGGGAGTGATAGAGCGGCTTTGGAGGGCACCTGGCGTCCCACCAGGGTTAATGTACCACAATGGAAGAAATCCTAGACCATCATTCTTCATGAGAAGGCCACAGACCAGCTTGAATCCCTTTGTGTAAAACATTTCACAGGGAACCCTTACCGAAATGCACCATGAATTTCTCTGAAATGCTTTCCTGCTTGACAGGATTTAGGCTGCTCTCTTCAGCAACCACTTTCAGAGATGGTTTAAGTAAGGTTAGCAGTGCTGGCAGAGTGAAGATGGCAATGCCCATTTTTTTCCTTGAGAAGCTCCACAGTGAGATAAAAAAGTAGTTGTAGTTAAAAAAACAAACCACAAACCCAAGCAGTGAAATTGGAGATAAGTGCAAAGAGACGTGCAGAAGAGAAAAGGAGGAGACAATGGCAAGTATTTTGGATGGTTTTGACTGGGAAAGCTGAATAAAGGTGAATATGGTAGTAGAAAGAAGGGGAATCATGCAAAGCTTTAGGGTCACTAAACAACATAAACATTGAATAAGTAACACAACAAAGAGGAAAAGGTTGAATTTTGGATATATGATAGAGGAAGGAGGCAGAAAGACAGATACAGGCTGAAAATCTGAATTAAAATATGATGAATCAGCTGGGCTTACCTATAAACATGTATTATAGGATGAGTAAGCCAAGTTTATTTACAAAACAAAAAGGGTATGTGAAAGGAGAAAAATAATGAGGAAGCGTTGTTTTAAATGAAAATAAAAATCATAATGTGATAAAATCAAATGGTCATATACTGAAAAAAATTAATTAGATTTCCAACCATGGCAACTTGCTTTTTGCAGTTTGAACCCTTAATAGACTGAACTGTTTGCTACAGTAATAAGTTGTCTGACAAACCCTTTGAAGGAGCTGAAAATTTGAAGACTGAAAAGAAAGTGAATATATTTGAAAATATAACTATTGTTGAGGACTTGTCAGTTATATGTAACAGAGTATTTTTAATATATTTGGAATTGTTTTTTCTTCTCACAAGTGATCTGCATTTTTGTTATAATGTTATTTCTTTTTCATAAACATAAATGTTCACAAAAATATTATTCTAATGAGATCTGACTTAAAAACCAGTAGGAATCCTCTTTAGTTGTAAAACTCTCCTCAGTAGTTTCTATTCCATTCAGTTAGCATCTAGCTCCTAAGCAGCAAACTAACATGGTCGAAGTTTGCTGTTCTGCTCTCATAACTTCTGTATGTGTTGACATATTTTGGTCAAATGTGACAAAAGACTAAAGGCCACAGAGTTGTGCAGTTTCTGCTGGCTTTGTGAGAGGAAGGGACCACAAAGGGAAAGACCTTGTGTGATTATATCGTTATTGAAAAACAGGAAATCCAGACATGTGTCCCAAGTCTCCACAAATACAGGCTTCATCAGTTCTGTTGCAATCCATTTCTAGAAATACGTATACATACATAATAAATGAAGAGTGATAGGTTTATGTGACAGGTGAATCAATACCCTTGATAAGATTGAGATCTGTGACTATACGCTGCCCTTCGCTAAAATCTTCTATTATTTTTTGGGGAAACAATTTAACAGTTCTGGGAAACTAAACAGTCTTATTAGCTCAAGAAGATACTCATTCTTCTGATGTATCTTCTTTAATTACAGTGAAGTTTCTGCGTCCCTGATTCATCCTGTCTCTGAAGAGTAGTGTGCAGAATTGAATGTCTGCAAGTATTTGTAGAGAAGACCTCTCATGAGCACAGCTATCTCCACAGCTTTCCCCAAATAGTTCCGTCAAATACAGTCCTCACTAAGCATAAAAAAGGGAGGTCAAGTTGCTTTATGCATGTGGTCTATACATGTTAATTGCACTCTGTTTCACCATTTTGGAGTTTTTGTAATGTTACTCCAGTTGATACGTATGCCGTCAAAGTTTGAGGCCAAATTTAATAACTGTACTCTGATTCACAATACCTTTAATTGATGATATTAATCTCAAAGTAAGAAACCGTTCAACATAGTAGATGGTGATAAAATCTAACAGTGATGTTGCAGTCTAAAGCACATGCTCACGTAGCAAAGCCAAATTAAGGACATAGATCCCTCTGGAAATACATAGTCCAATTGGTGCTCTGAATTAGGTAAGAGTTTCCTGTGACTGTCTAATTAACACCACATCATGAAACAGGTATGCAAGCACTTTATTTTAAGTTTCTCAGTAAGTCTGCAAATATTTTTCTTGAGAAAATAAACAGTAACTACTGTGATGGAGAACAAGATCAGTTGTTCAATTTAAATTAATCTAATAATTTTTAACCCTGCTATTTACGCTCTACCTTTTTAGGATGATCCATATCCATAAGAGGGTATTTATATATTCAGACTGTTAAGCTTTCAAAGCTCTCAAATGTCTGGTTCATAAATTACAGACAACACAGCATCAAACAAAAGGGGAGAAAGGAACAACAACAACAAAAAGCAACAAGTCTTTGGAATAAAGGCTTTCTATTTTGAATTTTAAAATGTACTCCCAAATCAAACATGTTTTATTGCAACAAAAATATTTCATCCCTAAGTTTATTTCATACACTAAATAGTCAGTTCTGTCAGCAGAATAGGATGCAGATGAAGGAGCGAAGGACAGAAATAGAATAAAGGAGTCCAGAGGCCAGGAACAAGAACTATGAACTGTATAAAATACACATATATTACTCTAAATAGTATAAGATGAATAGCATAGGTGTTCCCAGCTTTACTTTTTTTATTAAGGAAGTGAATACTGACATGATATTCCTAATATCTAAAGGGCAGAAACCAGTATAATCATAGGGTTATAAATCTTCTATGATTGTGCTGCATTTTAAGATTATACTACAGTATGCTTCAGTATACCTCAGAATATTTTAGTGGTGCACATCAGTGTCATTGATTAGACATGCTTTTCTCAAACTAGGCTTAAGAATGACTATTCTTCTCTCTTGATGCAGTGCTTTCACATATGTGGAAGGTAAACATCAGATGATCGTTTAGATACACACTGATGCTGCAATGCAAATATTTACATAGACTGATAGAAGGGTGTAAAAGAGCAAGTTAAAGATATTTTTTTTCCTTAAGTCAACTAGAAGTCTATTAAAGATGAATCTATTAATATAAAACTGGCAAATACTGATGGCAATACAAAATAGACTGGTTGCTGCTGTACAAATATTTTATTATACATTAGTACTGAGCAATTAACATGAATATGTTTTACTGTAACTACCCCAGTCCAACACCAGCTCTGTTCACCCATCTTGCAAGTGAGTATAAAACTTAAATTGAATTAATCCAACCAAGTCAGGGATGCCCAGAGTGTACGGAGGTGGCAACCAAACAGCTTGTAATGGAACAAGACAGAAACATAAAAGTAAGTTTAAAAGACACTATTGCATGCAGAAAGATTTATTAAATTGTTAAAATGGCATTTGACTACATGGATCAAGTTGTTGCAGGTACAGAGATTGGTTGATAGAAATGCGTTCTTTTTAATATACAACTAACTCAATTCCAATTATCTTGAAGTAGAAAGGGAATATTAAGTATCTTGTTAAAGTAGCTAAGATATCAGGCAGAAGTCAAAGGCAATAGTGGCAATGATGTGAGGGAGCTGGCATAAGACTGTAAATCTGTAAGGGCTGGAGAGGAGGAAAGAAAACATAATATCAACCTGAATTGAGTAATGCAGAAGTAAAGAATAAATCTAACGTGTCACCTGCAGAGTATAAGATATTTCCCCCAAAAAGATGTATGTGTAGAATTTGGAATATATAAAGTGATGTTTGGGCAACGACAAATTACTGCAGTCTATATTACACTTTTTTGGTGTGGTTTTTTCCTCCAGTTCAGCTCCCCTGACATCTTAGAGGGTGCAGCAGGTCGGCTGTACCTGGCTTGCAGGTCCAATGGCAGTCCCTGCAGCATGAGTGCTCCAAGCTGTTTTCTTCTGAGGTGCTCTAGGAAACGGACCTTCCCTTTCTCTCCTCCCCAAAAATGAAAGCTAACCGACCCACTTATTCCATGGGAGAATGCTCATATGGAGTCTCACATTGACTTCCCTCATATCGAGGGACATCAGGAATATGCGTACTCCTTGCCAGAGAAATCTTCTCCATCTGTGGGCTCTGATGGAGAAAGGCTGAACCTTCAGCATGTTTTCAACCTTTCTTTGTTCCACCTTTCTTTCTCTCCCTCATTTAACTGTCTGTGTCAATATGGTACAGGCATTTTCTATTTCACCTCTGCAAGTCCAGAAATACTGAGAGAAACCTAGGAGCTGCTCAATTTTGTCAAGAAAACAGCCCGGCCCCAAACTTCCTGTTGGATGCAGAAGCAAGATTTGGTCAGTGGTGTCAATTTGTCAGCACTGATGCATTTTGCCTCAGGTACATAAGGTGTTCAGCAAAACCATCAAACTACAGGCAGATTTTTTTTCCTGGAAAAACAGCTGATTTCCCAAGGTAAAGGCTGATGCTCCAACTTTCAGGGGTAATGGCTCAGGGCCCTGTTACCTCTAACACATATATTAACAGGATTGCAGAGGGTGATACAGTTTATGAGTGTGAGAGGATGCCGGGAAGTGCACTGCCACGCAGCCCCATGGCATTGGTACCCTGGGAGGTCTCCCTGCATGGTGCGAGCCCCACAGGGGCTGCCCGCCCCACGGCAGGGCATGCCATCTCCAGGATCTCCAGGCACCCTGCAGGCTGCTCAGGGCTTCACAGTGGAGAGCATTTTGCTGTTCTGCTTGGCTTTAGGAAATAGAATGCATTAAAAAAACCAGTCCAGTACATTTCTTGTAGCCATGTATAGCATCAGTCAGAACACATTCTGAGTGCTTTTAAGAAGTTTATTTATAACAAGAGCTGGATATGAGTTTTCCATTGGAACTTCCCAACAGAAAATGTAGGTTCTGGAAAACTGATTTCTGTGAGAAGATTTTTATAATGCCAAAAAATATACTATCCTTTCAAAAATTAGTATATACTTCATTTTAATTTTTATTTGAGCCAAAGCACAGAATTTTAATTTAGTACAGGGACTTCGAACAACAGGCTGCATTTTCTTATGGTACATGGATTTCCTTATGAGGCAAGTAACACCTCTAGTCCCATCCTTCATACAGGGCAGCATCCCTGCAGTGCGTCATCTTCCGTAATGTCACTTATAGTGCAAAGTTTGATGTGCATATTGTCTCACAGTGTAAGGAGGGGTGCAGGCGGTCTGGCTCTACAGAACCTATTGCACATTAGGTGCACCACAGGAAAACAAAGTTTCATTTCTTAAGTGATTCACATCACAGTGCTTCAGGCCATTCCAACAAACCAGAATGAAACATTGCAGTTTTAGGAATGCCAAAATACTCCTTTTCAAAACTGCAGTGAACAGTCTGGATCATATGGGACACTATAATTTGAAACAATTTCTTTTTTTCCTCTCTGTAGAACCGTTCAGAATAAGCTTGCAGTAATTCAGGGTGTAAATGAAATGGTTATTATTGGAATTTACTTTGGGCTTAAAATATGTTTTTACTTTTTAAAATTCATTTTCACTTGTGGTCATTTATTAGTATTCACTTACTAAATATTTAATTTCAAGAATGGTTCATCCTGTTAAACTGTCATGGGAATAAACTGAACTCCCATGTGATAGAAATGAAAATAAACTTTAAAATATGTTTGAAATTATTCTGGTTATGAGACAAGCTTTTCCAACATCTCTTCTTGGGCTTGTTTTAGTCCCACCCTCCCAAAACAAGAAACCAAAGAAAAGCAGATCACATATTAGTTAACGGATTACAAAGAAAAAAGATTTTAAACACTCATCCTGATTCCTCATCATTGTAATTACCATAAAAATACAGGTCATACATAAATACAGAATTTCTGTGAAATGCCAGTTTGATTGCTCCTCGTTCATTTGAGGCGGTTTGGATATTCTATTTATTTATTTTTCCTTAAAAGCCAGGGGCATTTAGAGATATTAGAAAGGATTAGATTCAGTGAAGAAATGAAAGAAAATGAAATTTTAAAAAAGGAAAGGAAATGTTGCCATAATGAGTCAAAATTAATAGTGTAGCAATTCATTTAGGGCATACGGCAAAAACTATGATTGTATTTCTGCACTGAAGTTGTTTTGTGATGTTATTGTAGTGCCTACTTCTTTTCCCATTTATGCTATATAATACCTTCACTTTTAAATTTACTTTAAGTCCTAGCTTACATTTTAAAATATAGCTTCCAGGTTTACATTAAATTAATGTATTTGAATGTGCTGTGAAGTTCTTTGTCTTGTATTTTTCAGCATAACAGGGATTCTGTTTTCTATATAGATCCCTAGCAATCAGCAAGGCAAAGTATATATAAGATTATTTTTTGATGAGCTTGCAAATACCAGTAGATATTAGTGAATAAATCAGCTAGTAAAAATATATTTTACAAGTGTTGAATTTATCTGTGGAAAAAGGTTAAGTAATATGTTAAAATTATTTCAAAGACTAAATTCTATACTAGTTCCAAGACACTTTTTTTATATTTAGATTTCAGAAAGTGTTACCAGATTAAATCTATAGATCAGGACCAAAAGTCATCTTTCTACTCCATGAACTAACTGTTTAAATACAACAATTTTGTTCATCAAAAGGCATATTTTCCCATGGCTTAGTTTTATTTAAAGGTCCTCTACTAAATTCTAGTCCCTACTTATAGGTATTGTATAACCTTTTCCCAGAGAGTGTCTCAGCTACTTAGAGAGATGGGGGAGAGGAGGAGGGGGACAAGGTGGAGAAGAGCCACAGAGACTGCATACTGTTCCTGATGTAATAGAGGAGAAATTTAATTAAAATACACCTGGTGTATGTCGTCCGCCAGAATTTAATTATATGAAGTAGCAGATTCTTATGGATGAGAATGGCTATTCTCCTTATTTTTAACTGGGCAAAGCATAATGATTCAAACCTGTCCATTGTCCTTTAAAGTTCAGAGCCTCACCATTTGTCACAGCCAGGCTTAGTACAGGTGCTGTGTCACAGCACACGGCATTGAGGGAGCTTCATTTAGACCCTCTGTTTTAAGGAGCTTCTCAGTTCTTAAAGTACAGACGGGCTAAACTAATGTCCACGTCTTGAAACAGGATGAATAAAAAGGGTCTTTGACTATTCTGAACATGTCATCAGTAACTTCCGGAAAAGAAATCCAAGGATTAATTCATTATTTGACTTTTCTGTTCCTAATGCCACACACTTTTCTTACTTGTCTATTCTATTCCCTGGAGGTCCGATGTCTCTGCTTTTTAAGTCAGGCAACACAACACTAATATAGCTTTTAACTCCTTTGGTGTTAAAGGCTACCCTTGGCCAAGTTCAGCGCGGCAGTGATAATCAATGCATGTGATAAACTCCAATTTGGCCAATACGACAGATGCTAAATTAAAGCACAAAGGATAAGGACTGGACAAGGACTGGCTAGGACTTTCAAACACTGTTCACAATCTTCTCCTTCTCCGTGAGATGAGGAATTCAATTCAGGAATGAAAATCTTTGGAGTCTGATCCATTGCCAGGTTATTTTTACCTAGTATCTCAGGAGACTAGAAAAAATAAGTGATGTGTAATAGAAGGGGACAGGAAAGGAGATACCAAAAAAACCCTTAGTAATGTGGTAAATGGTATTACTTTATGTATAAACTTACCTGGCATAATGCAGAATATGCTAACATATTTCATATACAGTTGAATAAGCACCCCTTCAACAGTTTATATACATTTGAAAGTAACTAAGAGCGATTTAAATAGCTAACATTTATAGGAATTACAGAAGAGAAAAATACAATTTAGCAATGGTAATGCATTAGTATAAGTATAAATGAATTGTCAGGTCATCACATAAACAATGTTAATGAGGCAGTGTACATCTTGCTGTGATACTGGCCTTAGTTGGAGTCCAAATATCTTTTGCGTTAGCATACCAACTGTAACTCCCCAGTATGAACATCTGGAAAACCCTCAAGCGATGATAAGTAATGGCTACTTTGCTCAGCCTCTTCTTAATGCCTGCTGGAGAAATGTATGCTAATAAGAAAGTAACTCCTCCTCACCTCCCTCATGTCTTGGTATATCAGTGTAAATCTCTAAAAGAAATATGTACTTAAGAAAACTACTTTTTTTTTTTTTTGAAACATCTTTCAGAGATTAAAACAAATAATGAGGTTTTCATATGGTTATGCCATGTAAGGTTCAAGTGTCACATTCTCACCTGCCCCTTCCCCCGCAAACCCCACACCCTAGGTTGCACTTGTAGGCTTCCCTGTACAGTGATGCAAAGAGATGGTGCCTGTTTTCTTTTATCGGATATAGCTGTAGTATTTTCCATCCCACATATAACTGGAGTCTCCTTTAGGTGACAGTTTATCCGTTGTAGGAATCTAAACCCTACTGGCATGTGCTAAATTCTTTTATTAGTCAACTCGCCTTTGCTTAGTAATCCATGACTACTCACCACAACATTAGACTCAGACTCACCAGCCAGTGTGACCCAATGGCTAGATCTTGTCATTAAAAGCAACTAACAGTTGCTTTTACAGTTCTCTCCAGTTCTACTCATCAAATAATATGTTTAGATTTAAATTTACCTCTTGATTTAAGATGTTCTGATACTGTGAAAATCTCAGACTTAGAGACTGGTCTCTAACGGTCCTTCAATGAGGTGAACAGATAATAATGTAATGAAGTGGAAATGGAATAATAAACTTTTAATTAAATCTTGATACAAGCTCAATTGTCTAGAAAAAACATCCTTTCAAAAGCATATTTAGTGACTTATGCTTTTTCTGCATGGTGGCATTATCCTCACACAGAGTATTCCTTATGTGGTTTTTACATTTTTTCAATTATTTCTCTACAGGCAAAAATCCACCAGCTTCAGGAAAGGTACCCAATGAAATCTCACAGCAGTCCTCATATGATGTAAAGAACAACAGACTCATCACTATTAAAGACAAGGTAAATCCCAAGCTTGGAAAATAAAATGCAATGCAAGAGGAGATTCTAATCCATGCCCAAAGCTCAACTAGAGTCCCCGCTTCACAGACTAGTCCCAGGAAGACCAATGGGAGACATCAGGCTCTGTGGAGGAGTTAAACTCATTTATTGGCTGTGGAAGGGTCTAGCAGTCAAGGATTGTTAGGAATGTAAGAAAACCCAACCTTTTCTTTTGTTGTCCTGTTTTGATACACAGCCTCTCTTTTAATCCCAGAAAATAAACAAAGAAACAAACAAAAAGCTTGCCTAACTACTTTGCCTGTGGTGTCCTGCACAGCAGAGTGTCTCCAGAGGAAATACAGAATTGTGGATTTATTGGGAGGGATGTGCTTAGGGGCTACAGCATGTCTCTAGTGATAACCATTGTAGTGCATGTGTTCTGAGTATGCATGTGTGGCACTGAAGATTTATGTTAGATTGCAGTAATCTCTAACCAGACCTATCCTCTTTATATCAAGGAGACATTGTTACAAAGCTCTAGGAAACTGAAAAATCAGGCTTTCATATACTTATTGTTAAAAAAACTAGTTTTGTTAGGGTCAGCAAGTTAGTCTTGACTAGGCTTTGAAGGTTACTCATCTCAGTGGTGTTAGACCAGTTTATGGTAGTTCAGGATCTGCCAAAGCAGAATAGGTTTCTAGATTTCTTAGCCTGATTTAGACTTCCAGATTATACCAGGTAGGCAATCAGCTTTTTTTGCAGAGAATGCTTTCTGTGTATGTATTATATGGCATGGGGAACCAGTAAAAGGCCTCTGAAAGGCCAAGTAACAGATACAGAAAACATGGATATTTCCTCAAACCATAATTACCTAATTTAAAGGTGGTCTGCACTGGTAAAAATGGGCACCATAAAATTTCTTCCAACATGTAGACACCTGCTTCTCTTTTACAGCTGTAAGAAAAAAAAAACCTCTAACAAAGTATATTAATACAAACCAGAATTGCTAGAATCCTTGCCTTTCCTTGACCACACATAAATGTTCTTCTCAATTGACTCCAAAGAACTGTGTATGAAATAAAAGAAGCAACTAGTTGTCCTCAAGATCTCGAAAAGCTCTGGCTAGGCATTTAATAATGCATCTCCATATGATGCTGCAATTTCATTCAGAGACAAAATAAGACTATAAAAAGTTTAATGTGAAAAACCTAACTGTGCACTTTAGGGTTATGACAAGGAGATATTACACCAATTGCTGACATGTAAGGGACATGCAGGCTGATTATTAACCCCCATTCCCTACTGGAGCCAGGATTAAGGCTAGTCCTGCAACACCTTGTGTGACAAAGAGCCCTAAATATGAGGCTATGGGAAGCTCTAGAAGTCTGTCACTTTTGTTCTCCTGTGTTCACTGTGATTTGACAATGCCATTGGAAGCCTTTGTATCAAGGACACATTGCTGGTAAACCAGCTAAGTTTCAGGACACAAAACGTTTGTAATTGGAAAAGTTTTGTGCAAGGTTTTGATCAATTCTTGATTGCCTTAACAGAAATCAGACCTTTGAATAATGCTAAGTGAATATTTTTAACATATAATAGTCATGCAAGGTTGAGAGATGCTAGCAAAGGATCTGTTCTAGCCAGTCCTAAAAAGAGATGTGAGTTGAACCATTCAACTATGAGTTGAAATTGCCAGGCTGCTTCTCCAAGGGGTGATACTTCTTAGGCATTCTCTTCTTCCACACCCTTTACAGAAACATCCCTATCATATTTGCACATATATGGATGGTACACTCAGACACCACCTCTGTCTGGCACATGATTGTGTTGAACATATAAAACTCTTCTGATACACACACAAAAAAAGGTGAACAGAAAGCTTACTATCCTGAGGATCAGGATTAAAGACAGCATCCTGAAGGACATCAGAGGTCCTTTGGCATTGTAGGTCCTGAACTGAGAGGCAAATGTGGAGTTTTGTGTATCAGCTACAGAAACTGCATTCAGAACGTGGCCACTGGTATCAGTGATTCTGTGTGAGCGGCACTGTTAGCAGGTTTTTAATAGAGGATGGCGAGCTGAATGCTGTACATGAAAGTAAATCGGTTGTGCCAATACAAATGATCAAAACTCATAATGATGGAGAGGAGTGTCTCAGAATAAAGATTAAGTAGAATTTGACCCACAGCAATAAATGATGGACAGAAGTGTACGAATTTTAATAGACGATGCCATTTGAAAGGGTTTATTTAATTCATTACAATACTTATTATTCATTATTTTTAATATTCAAAATAGTGTCTTAATTTATAGCTTAATCTATGTTAATAAAAACAGAATCCTTAAACAGTTCCTTTCTCTTCTCACAAGAAAACCTTAATACGCCTTTATTATCAGTGATAGGAAATTTCATTTCCTGAGCTGGCCAGAAATCTCTGTTGAATTTTCTACAGCTGATAACTTGAAACAATTCTTTTCATTGCAAGAAGCTTCTCCTTCATGTCTGAGATACTTTTTTGCCTGTCTTCACTTGTCTGTTGCAATTATGGTGATTTTTTTGATAGAAGATCCTCTTTGTTTCCTCGACATATTTGGTACAATGCTCTTGCAGATTAGCTTTTGTAAAAGTGTATTTAAAATTTCAGTGTCCACAGAAAATAAATCCAGAGCTCCTATCTATTCAGTTTATTAAAATATTCTCCCTTCTCCCCTTCATCTAGAAAAAGAGAATTTGACTGAGTTTTTCAGAGTTTTGTTTTAGTATTCCAGAGCCTGTATTTGCAAAATACAAGAAGTTATTCATAGAATCATAGAATACCAGGCTGGAAGGGACCCCAAGGATCATCTGGTCCAAGCTTTCTTGGCAAAAGCATGGTCTAGACAAGATGGTCCAGCACCCTGTCCAGCCAAATCTTAAAAGTGTCCAATGTTGGGGAATCCACTACTTCCCTGGGGAGATTATTCCAATGTCTGATTGTTCTCATTGTGAAAAATTGTCCTCTTTTGTCCAGTCAGAATGTCCCCAGGAGTAACTTGTACCCATTACCCCTTGCCTTTTCCCTGTGACTCCTTGTAATAAGAGAGTCTCCATCTTCTTTGTAGCTGCCCTTTAAATACTGGAACATGGTGATAAGGTCTCACGTAAGCCTTCATTTGTCAAGGCTGAACAAACTCAGTTCTCTCAGCCTTTCCTCATATGGCAGGCTTCCCAGTCCTTTGATCATTTTGGTGGCCCTTCTCTGGACCCTCTCCAGCCTGTCCACATCTTTTTTGCACAGCAGGGACCAGAACTGTACTGTACAAACACAGTACTCCAGGTGTGGCCTGACAAGTGCTGAGTAGAGTGGCATAATGACTTCTTTATCTCTGCTGGTGATGCCCTCGTTGATGCAACCCAGCATCCTGTTGGCTTTCTTTGCCACAGCAGCACACTGTTCACTCATATCGAGCTTGTTTTCCACCAAGACCCCCAGGTCCCTTTCCACAGAGCTGCTCCCCAGCCGGGTAGAT
This sequence comes from Fregata magnificens, assembly GCA_013389945.1. Taxonomy (NCBI): domain Eukaryota; kingdom Metazoa; phylum Chordata; class Aves; order Suliformes; family Fregatidae; genus Fregata; species Fregata magnificens. Next base: position 51,295 of record WAAD01019578.1, read on the forward strand.
CCCAGCCTGTGCTGCGCTCCTGGATTACATTTTCCCTGGTGCAAGACCTTACATTTGTCTTTGTTGAATTTCATAAGGTTCTTGTTAGCCCACTTTTCTAGCCTCTCCAGGTCTTCCTGCAGGGTGGCTTTCCGTTCCAAAGTGTCCACTTCCCCACTCAGTTTGGTATCATTGGCAAACTTCATGAGGGTACACTTGATCCCATCATCCAGATCACTTATGAAGATATTAAGCAGCGCTGGTCCCAATATCAATCCCTGGGGGACCCCACTTGTGACAGGTTGCCAGTTTGAAAAGGTGCCTATTTACCACCACCCTCTGGGTGCAACCTGTCAGCCACTTCCCCACCCACTGCACAGATCGCTTGTCTAGACTGTAACACACCAGTTTCTCTAGGAGGAGGCTGTGGGAAACTGTATCGAAAGCCTTGGAGATAATCCAGGTAGACAATATCCACCGCTCACCGCACATCAACCGAGCAGGTTACTTTGTCGTAGAAGGTGATCAGGTTCGTCAAGCACGATTTGCCCTCGGTGAATCTGTGCTGGCTTTTCCCAGTCACGTGCTTCATTTGACTTGTGATAGCCCCCAGGAGGAGTCATTCCATAACTTTCCCAGGGACTGAAGTAAGACTGATGGGCCTATCCTTTATATTAAAAAAAATCTGATAAAACTGCCTCCCCTCTGTGTGATACTCCTCGCTATTCTCTGTACATTTCTAATGCCTTACAGAATGTGATGAGAGAGCAATCACCTGAAATATATTATTTTTCCTGCTATATAGGAAAGCGTTCAAACATAAGACTGATGCAAGCAAGAAGAGAGTTTGGGAAAAGTAGCAAAAAACTACCAGTTAGACTAATGGAAATTATTTTTTCCTGGAAAAGAGGAAAATCACCATGCAAACATCTTCTCAGAGTAATAATTCCTTGTTTATTCTCTTCCAGGGAAACCATATGTGTATATTCTCTCTTACTCAGAGCAGACTTAGTCACTGAAGAGTACAGCTTAATGACAGTTAAAGTCAACATATGTTTTGAAATTGAACATTTGGTACTTAGTACTGAAAATATAAGGCACACTGGAAATAGCTAACATTATTTTATCTACTGGGATAATCAACATTTCTGGGTCCTTCTTACCTATCAAATCTTAAATGGTGTTTTGTAGAGAGGAGTGGTTTTATGGAGACCATGCATCTATTACTTCATATGGTCATGTCTCTGGAGTTTGAGACACTCTTCATTTTAGCTTCCTCCAAGGATGAGAAAATCAGTCTGAGATCTCTGTCTTCTAGTTTGAGTTCTTTAACTAGTTGAATACTAAATAAAATGTTGTCGATAACCATGCTTTCAAAAAAAAATACCAGCCACTTTATTAAGAGACTTACCTCTTTTTATGATTATTGGTCAAGTGTGTTCTGAGAAATCTTATTGGATTTAACCTCAAGAGACAAGGGAAGACAATACCTGTTTTTCAGAACCTTATAAGAACTGCATGTGATCTTGGTTCCAAATCCCTGAGCATCCATAAACTGAGGTTCCAGCACAATCTCAGATGGTTAAAGAGCTTTACTATACCAAAAAATGAGAGAGAGTCCAAGGTTGTCAACAATTAGAGTTTTTGAAGATCCAAAGTTGATCTTGGGTGAATAATTCTATGTATACCCAATTCTCAGAAAGCTCCCTTGAAAACATAGTTGTATCAATTCCAGACCTGTATGATAGGGATAGGCTGACAGGTTTCTCTTCAGAGACATACTATAAAGTGCTCAGATTCTACAATGATGATGGCTGAAATACTTCCTTTCAATGAGGGTTTGTAGAAACCCAAGTAAAGCAAAATATGTAGGATGTTCCATTTCCTCTTTTTCCATGTCCAGACAAGACTCTTGTTCTACTGACAAAAGTCAGTAAGAAATAGACTAGTTTTTCAAACTGCTTTGGACAAGAATCATTCCCTGAGGTAATCAGTTTTAATATAGCAATGGTGTTTGTACTAGATCAATAGCTTTGGGACAGCCACTCTCAGAATTATAGTAATTACTATACTATATATATATATATATACACATACAACTATAACATTATGTTAAGCAACTCTCCCTTTGAGATGATGAATAGCAAACAAACAAGAAGCTAATAAAATGACTGCTCTCCTTAAATAAAAAGGAAGACCATTAGAAAATAAAGAGATTAAGGAAAAGGTAATGAATGTAGGTATAGCAGCAAATAGATCTAAGAAAGCCTTTTGAAAGAGAACTTTCTATTGCTTTTATGTAGGGGAGAGCCAAGGCAATGACCAATATATATGACAGGAAGAAGAGTTTGCTGTATTTCCTGCCCCACCACAGCAATAGCACAATCATTACCTTGCAGTCATTTTGCATAGTTGTCTGAAAATGTGATTACCTCCTATAGCTATAGACATACCCTAACTTCTTTTGTTGTGGTCCTTCCACCCATGGATCACTCACAAACCTTAAATAACCAGCTGACAGATTCAATCTTTTGACTTGTTTTGTAGAAGTACAATAACATCACAGCATTTAGATATTTTTCAAATTATTTCAGTGTTGGTTTTCCCCTCAGGTTTTTGTACTGCTCGTCCATTTGTATGAAGTAATCTAAGGTGCCTCTGTGTCTCTTAGGACACTGTAAATTTCAGTTCCTTGGTTCTTGATTTCATAAGTTGTATGTTTCAGGTTACCTTCTTTGGTAAGAAATCTGAAGGTAATTTAAGAGAGTGTAAGTATTTTATGACTCTGTGTTCACTGGTGCAATTTGTGATATCCTCAAAATCTTGCTTTATGCGAAAACGTAACACACCTTATACGTAAAGCCAGTAATTCATTGGTATAAATGAAATCATAATTGCCTAATCCAAGAATCATTACTAGTCCAGATCTAATTATTACAGAAAAAGAAAGAAAAAGAAAATAAATAAAGAAATTAATATCTATAAAGAAAGATTCTTAGTAATAGTTATATAGCTAAATTTGTTGTACACACACTTTCTAGTGCCTCTTTTCCTTGTGTTATGCTCACCTTTCCACTGCTCTTCTGGGTCCTGAGGTTGACAGCTTCATCTTAGTGTGTGTGTCTGCATGTGTGTGTGTAGCAGCAAGTTTTCATCATCTGAAGTCCTTTGCTAGGAGGAATATAGTGTTGATAGCTTTTTCTCCCTCACTTCAGGATCTGACTGGGGCTGTTACATATTTGCTAGTGTACTATTGCGCCTTGCTCTTTCTTCATTGGTCTACAACTTCACATTATGTCTGATTTTATGACTTATGCTTTATTTTACATATATTAAATCCTATTCCTCTGGTCTCTTTGTTCTCATATTCCTAATACCAGTTTGTCCTTCTCCATGTTTGCATTTCTTTAGCTGACCATTTCTGAGTTGTTTATAGCCATGGGGTCTGAATTGCCAGATTATGCTGAAGGCAGCATGAGTTTTGTCAGGGAGATGAAGAGTCTTAAACAAGTGTTTTCTCTGGACCAAAACATCTCTCACTCTACCTTATCTTTGTTAATAGTGAGCTCACAGATTTGATCGGCTTTTCCTAGAACACCTCAAAAGTCCCACATGAAAATTTCAAACTAAAAAATCACCTTCCAATAAGGTTTAGTCAGAAACTATATTCTTCACCAACAACTATTCCCACACAGCTCCTTTGATAGTTATGTTTTAAGAGATTTCTAGTTTCTTCTGTGAAAGTCTGTCCTGCAAAAGCTCTCCCTATTACCCTCATTTTGTAGAACAGATTTCATATTTTTATTCCAACTGGGTATCTTGTCCCCATTTTCATTAAAAACAAACTACTTAAAGGTACATGAAAACTGTTAATTCTGAATGGCTGGCCAGCCTCAGGTCTCTTGACCCTAGGAGGGTCAAAATAATCTAGGCACAGCAACACGTGAACAATTTTTTTCACAGTAATGTCATACTAACAGATAGAATGAAAGCTGTCAAAACCAGAGAAAAGCATTATCATCATCAGCAGATTTGGGTACATACAGATAGGGAATAGGTTAACAATTCTGTTGTCAGTCCCTGCTGACATATAACTTCCTCTGACAAACTTTAGGAACAAGCATTGTTTGTGAGATGTAATAAATTTCTCATAGGGAAAGTCATGTTTTGACTATAATTATTCAAGTGCTTATGATACATCTATTAAGTTTAACTAGTGTCCCTCTATTTCACATTAAAAAGATGGGATTTCTATTATTGATGACACAATAAAGCATTAGTGTTGAGAAAAGGTGTGTTGAATCCTGCCTGACAATTAAATTACAATAAAATTATTACCATTCATAAAATAATAAATTATAATAAAATCCATTTCTGGACACTCAAAGAAGGTCCGTGATGCAGTAGTTAGGTCACTGAATTGAAAGAATATAAACATTGATGCTCATGCCTGCTTTCAGCTTAATTTTTAAGATTTTCTTTGGTTTTATATTTCTAGTTTATAATTCATGGCTAACATGAGAAACAAACATTAACATTTTTATGATTCTAGTATCTGTTTCCTGGCTGCGTCCTAAGCTATACACTTTTGTTGCCTTTCCTTATAGACCCCAGAATCTTCTATCCCCAAATTAATAGAGTTCTCCTGATTGCCCTCTAGCTTGGTATTTACAATACTTTTTTGGAAAAGGAAGATGGATGGACTTGAATCTCTTTAAGTATGGAATAAGTCTAAAACAGCTCTTCTGTTACTTTGGAGAGTGATCTGGTTTTCAGACAGTTATGGAAAATTGAGTACTTCTTCCAAGTCCTCCTCTGGTTACTTCTCAGAAGAAAAG
>WAAD01019579.1:2009-12938 GCA_013389945.1 Fregata magnificens
TTGGCAGCTGTAGCAAATAATATTATCTACATATTATTGTCATTTGCAGTGTGCTGTGACACAAGGTTCAAAATTACCTTGGCTTGTATTCAGTATGAAATTATTACATTTTCTCTCCTTCTTAGACTCTTCTTTTGTTTCATACATTTAAAGCATATTTTTATTGTGTATGTAAACTGTATCTTTTACTAGAAGAAATGACATGCATCTGAGTTCTGACGTAAATCACATTATTTTTGCAACTAAATTATTTACCTTGGTTTTACAAAGGTAAAGAATATTTCCTTTGTAAAAACTGAATTTTTCTACAATTTTTACAGTTCCATCCTCTTGAAGTTTTTAAAAGAATCATTTTTTTAACCCCTTTGTTACAGATACTAATGGATAAATAAGTCTTAAGGGCCTTATTTCAAGTTGCAAATGACTTATTTGTATGTGCAAGATTCCCAGAGGAGGGTAATACAGACATTCATTATACACTTTATATTACTAAAGAAACTAAAACTTTCCTTAAGATTTAGTAAAAAAAAGTAGAAACTAAACAAATTATCTTCAGCTCTAAGTTCATCAGTAGTAGCCACACTATAAACTTTTTCCCATTTAGACAGAAACTCATTTAAAGTGATGTTAACCACTATTAAACTTGAAGGATCTTTTAAAATGATGAAACTTTGGGCTGTTTAATAAAACATAAATGACTCTAAAAGAATATCAAGCAGTGAATTCAAATTATGTTACTGAAGAAATGGTCTTCCTTGGGAATTAGCTTGCATTTTTAAATCATGACTGAGGTTTTTTTAGCAAATATATATTTTTAAGTTTAAGTATTGGACTAACATGCCACAAAATACCTATTTGAATCAAACTGAGGTGAGTACCACCTCTAGTCTTTATAAAAACTGTGTGTCATTTCGAAGTGTTTGGCAGCTGCAGATTTCTGGGTTTGTGCCGTACACATTGTATTTCTGCCACTTCGGAGGAAGAGATGCAGAGGAAACATAAAAATGTCAAGGATTAAACTTTATTCAACCTTCTGGTGCCATCTTGTGGGTGGATAAAGAATAGTCTGTTGTATGAAAGAGAAAGAAATGTAGCATGAAAATTGTGTATTTTGCCTAGTTGAGTTCCAACAGAAAAATAGCTTTTATAGTGTTTTTTGTCTAGCTCAGTTTTCTAAACTGCATCCTCAGAATTTACAGCGATCACAATTAGGGAGCAAAAATTGTTTCTCAGACACAGGTTTCCTGAGAACTGTCTTAATCAGCATACCTTTCTATCCTCTGAAGCAAATGTAGGTCTCCCGCCAATGGTGCATAGCAGGATTCTGGGACAAGTGGACCTCAAATTATATCCAATACAGCAATTTTTGTGCTTTAAGACTAAGTAGCTCCCTTACAAGACCTTCAGCTTCAGAGATTCAGTAATATTCCCTAATCTGCTATTTCCTAACTCTTTCCCTTATTTAACAACAAGTAAAATCTAACAGTAAGCTGCTGCTAAATCGATTTAAGTGTCGCTGTGCTGTTTACAGTCTCATCCCTCGATTAGCATAGTCTCCTTGTCAGTGACCGTCTTGTCTCAATTCATTTCCTATTCACCTCTTCTCCACATTATTTATCTGTGCCCAAATTCACAGCTAGAGGCCAAGATGCAGCTGGAGTAGTGAAACTCATAGACCCATGTTAAATTCTCAGATTCCTTGGATAATATATGGACAAAACTGGGTGGTTTAAGACTAGTTTCACAAAAAAAAAAAAAAAAAAAAACCCAAAACACCAAAAAAAACCCCACCACAAAAAAAACCCAACCCAACCCAACCCAACCAACCAACCAAACAAAAAAGGCCAACAACAAAAACCAACCAAACAAAAAAAACTTAAACCAGTATGCAATACAGAAATGGCAGTTCCTCATTCAACTAACAGGTAGTGCTAAAGGAACTTGCCTGAATTTTTTCCTTTTATTTTTCCTGTTGAAGCTGTGCCACCGTGTGGCCAGCTGTAATAAGAATTGCTAGAACAGGAAAAGATAAAAAAAAGGTCCCTACCTCTGTAGCCTTGCTGACAACGTGATTGTGTAACTGAAGGGTCTTATGTTTTAATTTCCGTTTGTGCATTTTTGCATGCATTCATAAACTTCATGTTAAAGATAGATTACATAAAATGTTTGTAGAGCTCTGGCAGTTGTTCAGAAGCCTGAATAATACCCTTCATTGGTAATTTTCCTGTTTACCACACTACAGGATCACATTCCAGTTTTCTTGTCCTCTCACTAACTTGATGAATCTTATATTTTTTTTCCACACTGCCCTAATGACACAACTTCAGTAAATGGGAGATGAAAGCTATTCGTTTGGAAAGCCTTATGAAGAGCAATGGACTGAATCCAGATTTTTCACTTTCTGGAGAAGTGTTCTGGAACCATTTGTCAACTATGTGACATCTCATGAAAAATGACTAGCATTCTTGGCTGTGATTTTTAATAAAAATGTCTGTAACTGCTGGCCTATGTACTGAACACTGCTGTCTGCCCATGTGTCAAGAAGGGTATTGGGACTGTTAGCTCCAGGATCAGCAGCCAGTGCATTTACATATGGGACTGTTTAATCTATGGGTTCCAGAGATGCTTAGATTATAATAAAAGGCATCACTTTGCTTAGGCAAATGTTCAGCACCTGTAACTGCAATATACAGAAGCACAGCCTAGCTTTGGCTTGATTAACTAGTAATTGTAGTTAAGCAAAACAAGGAAATGACTGAGATCAGCCTCTGAGATCAATCGTATAGAGTGGCTCACGTTCACCTTAAGCATAGCAATCTCAAGGACTGTCCACCTACCCAGCACTTCAGCCTTCGTTACACCTCACAGCTCTTTGTGAACTATTACAGAACCATTTTTCTAGGTGCTTTTGGTTTTGGTTTCTGGTTTTTTTCATGTTCCAAGTGTTTATCTGAAATAATATGCAGGCTGTGCTGCAGCCATAAAATGGCATTTTTATGGCAAGACTCTGAAGGTGTGTGTTGCATGCCTTATGCGGAGACATTGTATTTCAGGGTACAAAGCTACTGGGAGGGTATCAGAAGACTGTAAAAAGGAAGGAAGCCCAACCTGATACAGTCATGGCATGTCATAGCTCAATTTCTGGAGCAGTATTGGGCAGAAATATCTCACTCCAAAAGAGAATCCACAGACAAACTACTATTGAAGCAATATGGACAATAGCAGACTACCAGTGGGAGTAAACTGCAGAGCTGAAATATATGATAATGAACACCTGGGAACACATCTTTTAGTCTCACATCAATGCTTATTCCACTCAGATGGGTATGTGCATTGCTGCATGACTGTGTTTGAGTGAAGAATACTGATAAAACCATACTTTTGCATTTTTCAGCAAGCAAACAAAAATCTTGGTGACCTTACATAGGCTATATTGCCTCGTGGGAGTATTGTCCTGGACCTGTCTGTGAACATTATTTTGGAAGGACCTGTAGTAAGTGGTTTAATAGTCAGCTGGTAAGACAGCCAAGCAATGTGGATAATAAAAGGCCCAATTCTCCAGGTCATTCCTTGCCTTCATTTATTTAGACTCAAACACATATATCTACATTGTACTTTATGAGCCGTCCAGGCTCAGAAACAGTACCTCTGTGTTCAGACATTACTGTTCTCTGAGGAAGACTTTTATTCAGTAGCTTTATAGGTTTTTCAGAGTAAATAACAAACATTCACACTGTGAACTGCAGAGTCCCTGCATTGGGTAAGGCAGCTTTGGTACTAAGACCCAAATGTGATTTTAGGCTGTGAATCCTGGCTTCACAGAAACCTTTGTTTATACAAGAAATAATCTAGCAGATACACGCCTCTGTTTGCACAGATGTTTTGAGGTGGACTTAATCTGTGATAATTTATGTCAAATATCTAAAAGTTAAGCATCTGAAGTTTCACAAACAACCTGAAAGGTGACGTGCTCTACCCACTGGACTACTATAGAAGAAGGTGATATAAACTGCGTCCCTTTTTTCCAGTAAACAAGTGGAATATTCTACTAAGGGATGTCTGTGGCCATGTCCTCAGCGGTCATCTACTTATCCATTTACTTCTACTCAGAAGTTGGTGATGTTGTGCTATTTACCTCTGATGACCAGCAATATTTCTAGAGCCTTTACATGCAGAAGGACAGAATTTAACTGGTACTTGGTTTGACATTTTTGTGCCATGAACTTGCCATCCTTGAAGATCAAATATCTAGTTCAGTTCAATGTAACATTCACAGATATGTTAAGATCCATTAGATTTCATTTTAGTGCACATGGGTACATCTATATGAGTAAATTAAACAATACTGGGGCATGTTCTCAGGATCTAGAACTCAAGCCATTTAGATTGTTGAATTGTTGGAATGGTGTTTGGCATGTTTTCAACTGGTACAAGTACTTTTTTCCCATACAATTTATGGGAAGGTGTACTTGTACTTGGGTGTACAAGTAGCACAGGACAGGGACCAGGCCTAATATGTCATGTGGGAGCAGCAACCCTCTTTTGCAGTGTAAAAAGACTTGAATGGGATGGACACAGGTTGCTGTGGGCCAGTGGACTTCAGTGCTTTAGACAGTCAAAGGAACTACGGGTAGCCTTATAATCAGCATTTAAAAAAGAATAAAAAATAAAAAAGACTAATTCAAACCAATCTGACAGTTTAGATCTATCAAACCTTAGGCTCAGACCTTGAAACTGCACAGGTTTCAGTGGGAAGTCACACATTCAGCCCAGGCTGGAGGTAATGAATTCAGAACGTAGAGCAAATCAAGCTCTTCAGAGAGGCTTAGGCCCAAAAATGCATCTTGATTAAGTAGAAGAATAAGCATGTAGCCAATCACATGGGCAACTAGTGCTGCAGTTCACTACCGCAGTATCAGAGCTATAGTTAAGAAATTTTAACCAGAATTCTTATGTCACTAAGAATTTACTTGTTCCTTGTAAATTAGGTGACCTTTTTTTGGCTAATCCTCCTGAGTTGCTACCTCCGTTTTGTCCAGGCTACAACTATGAAACTTTGGGTACTATTCTACATGTCTGATGGTGGGATCATGAAAAGGAAAGCACCAAGGTTATTGAATATAACCAAGCAAATAAAACTGTAAAATTTTAATTGTTGAAGAGATCATCATGCACACTAACAGGGGGTGGCTGATGAGCTGAAAATCAGACAGTAACTTAAATGTGAGCTGTTATAAAAATGGTATTATGTGGGATGAAGTCACCCTTAATATTACTTTGATGGATTATGAGGAGTAGTAGAATATTCTAACACATTGGGTTTGTGTGGCAAGGTTTTCTGTGAGAAGATGCCAGAAGCTTCCCCCATGTCCGAAAGAGCTAATGCCAGCCGGCTCCAAGACAGACCCACCGCTGGCCAAGGCTGAGCCCATCAGTGATGGTGGTAGCGCCTCTGTGATAACATATTTAAGAAGGGGGAAAAACTGCTGCGCAACTGCAGCCAGAGAGGGGAGTTGAGAATATGTGAGAGGAACAACCCTGCAGACACCAAGGTCAGGGAAGAAGGAGGGGGAGGAAGTGCTCCAGGTGCGAGAGCAGAGATTCCCCTGCAGCCTGTGGTGAAGACCATGGTGAGGCAGGCTGTCCCCCTGCAGCCCATGGAGGTTAATGGTGGAGCAGATATCCACCTGCAGCCTGTGCAGGGCCCCATGCCAGAGCAGGTGGGTATGCCCAAAGTAGGCTGTGACCTTGTGGGAAGCCCATGCTGGAACAGGCTCCTGGCAGGACCTGTGGACCCATGGAGAGAAGCCCATGCTAGAGCAAGTTTTCTGGCAAGACTTGTGACCCCTTGGGGGACCCACGCTGGAGCAGTCTGTTCTTGAAGGACTGCACCCTGTGGAAAGGAGAAGTGGAAAGGACATACACTGGAGCAGTTTGTGAAGAACTGCAGCCCATGGGAAGGACCCACGTTGGAGAAGTTTGTGGAAGACTGTCTCCCATGGGAGGGACCCCATGCTGCAGCAGGGAAAGAGAGCAAAAAGGAAGGAGTGGCAGAGACAACATGCGATGAACTGACCACAACCCCCATTCCCCATCCCCCTGCGCCACTTGCAGAGAGGAGGTAAAGAAAATCAGGAGTGAAGTTGAGCCCGGGAAGAAGGGAGGGGTGAGGGGAAGGTGGTTTAAGATTTGGTTTTATTTCTCATTATCCTACTCTGATTTGATTGGTAATAAATTAAATTAATTTCCCTGAGTAAAGTGTGTTTTGCCCATGATGGCAATTGGCGACTGATCTCTCCCTGTCCTTATCTCGACCCATGAGCCTTTCATGATATTTTCCTCCCCCTGTCCAGTTGAGGAGGGGGAGTGATAGAGTGGCTTGGTGAGCACCTGGCATCCAGCCAAGGTCAACCCACTACAGTTAGTTTTGTTCTTCTGGGACCTTAATACATAACAGGCAAATCAAGTTGACTAAAAACAATCTTTTTTTCATCCCTGAGTACCAGTGGATTTACTGGCAGTTAGTTGCTTGTCTTCATGTAGATTCAAGCAACATACAATAACAAAAGGTCAGTGAGAATGTGTAAATCAAGGCTATGAGGTGATTGATTTTATTTGATTTCTTGTGCTTTTCTGGTTTTGATGGTAGGCTGGCTTTGTGCTTTTTAATCTGTTTATTCATTTTCATATTATTGATTGTGATAGCGGAACACTTAATATTCCAGCCTGTTTTTAACAATATTAATTACTTCGATTTATATGTGGATTTCATCCTTAATAATTAAACTGTGACAAAGTAACACTGATATAAATAAATCTTTCATTTTCACTCCAGTATTACTTCTGCTTAAGTTAGTGTCTAATTTCACAATGGTTTCATTTGAATTCAGAATCAATATTCCACAACACACACACCAAAAGAGTTTAGAGGACTATGTTTTGCTTATTCTGTTCATCTTTGGTGAAATATTATCCTTTGGCTTAATAACAGGACTTATTCTTCTCTTCCATCTGTTCTCGTTAGTTTTCATGTACTTCAGTAGTATACACAATCCAAATGGTGGAAATTCCACAAGTATGTTCCTCCATATTTTCCAAAATTTCTTATGTCATCATCCTAGACATAATCTTATCTGCCAGCATGCTGGTTTTGGTGTGTCTATAGCACTTACCATTTGTAACTTTTTGTGGGCTTCCTGACAGATTTTGTTACCCTCTCTTATGCTTTCTAAGCTAGTGTAAGACAGGAGTTCCTGCATGGTAAAAACCCACTCATAACTTTCTGTGACTGTTTCCATAACCATTGTGATTTGCTTTCCTCTGGCACCAGAGGTTTTTCTGATTTTTAGTAAACTTTCTTCCCGTAGGGACAGTGATTTGTACCACACTGGAACTGCAAAGTTTAAAAGAATGAAAATAGTTTCCCACCAAAAATATCATCAGCAAGTGTCATGATAAAAAGAGATCATGAAGTAGATCACAGATATCAACAGGAACCTGTTTGCTTTTGTCTACACTAATTCTCTTTTTAGCCCTTTTGAGGATCTAGGAATTAGTTTTTGTCTTTCTCTGCTGATGGCTAGTTCAGGTACAGGCATCTCTGTGCAATTTTGACTAGACATAAACCCAGACTGAATTGTAACTGAACTGATTATTACAAATTATCAGCACTGTATGGCTTCTCAGTAGAAAAGTCCAGGACCCAATTTCTATGGCTAATAAAAACACCAACTCGCTTATCCAAGGAAAGACTCCTAGCTGAATAAGGTGCAGGCAGATTAAAATTATTATCATACGGGACACCTGCCACTGTCTATGCTGTAAATGTTGAATTGAGTTTATCCTATATAGATATCAGCTTTACATGAGCAATCAACCTAATTTCATCTTTCAGATATCCTCTTTCAGAAGAGAGATAAAAGACAGGGGACAGACAATACAGCCAAGTTATTCAGTAAAAGTTGATATACTCAGCGCTTTTGAAAATTAGATCATTTAAGATGGTGTATATATATAACAGAAGTTTGTATTTATATATTATGTTTATAAATACCATATTTATAGTGACATTCTTAAAGCATGAAAACAATGAAATCTATAAGCAGATAAGAGACAGTTTTATTGTTTAAAACACATCACTTCAATTTCAGCCTAAGAAATTCATTTTGGTAGCAGAGCCAATCTTCATGTCCAATCCTTATGCCCAATTTTAAGCAGTATCCATAGGTTAGAAATTCAGCTACGGCATTTTTCTCTTTCATTCATGCTTTCTGTTACATTTCTTTCCTACCTAGACATAGTGTTTGTTCATGATTTTTTTTTCTTCTGCTTTTTTTCTGCTTCCTTATCTATCACACAAAACACCTATGGGTCTAATAGCTTCTGAGAATAGTAATTCCTAAAATTACATGCTTAGTAGTTTATATATCTCTTATTTTTCTAGAAGCTTTTTGTGAAGTCTGAGAAGGTACAAGAGGACTGTAAATTTTATTTTTTCATATATCACTGTGTATTTTTGAGATTCAGAGGAAAAAATCTTAATAAAAAATAAGCAACAGGTATTCTGCTATGAATATTTAAAGTGGTAGTGTTAAATTTCACTTACTAAAATCTATTTTAAAATGCATGCTCCTTGCATTAGGATACACTGGTTACCCATTTTAGCAAAATGCCAAAATTAACAAAACTATCCTTTATTTCTTAGTCAAACTAGGTATATGAAATAACTGTTGCTCCATATAGTTTTCTACAATACTTCTTTTGGAAGACTATTTATCTTTCATATGGTTGAAAAAGGTTGCCACATGATCATATTGCCATAATGCCTATTTTTTTCAGAATATTTCAGAACATGAAGAGTGGTGTCTCATCTCACAAAAATTAGTAACTAAAGTAAAACTGAAATAACAAGAGACAGTAAAATAATTGAGAGGAATAGCAATGTGGCAAGTCAACAGCAATAACCTGGGAATTAATGTGTATATTTATTCTACTGTCATATGATACTTGTTAAAGCTTATCATAATGTATAAGATAGTTGCTAGTGTGCAATACAAACAGATTGTATTATACCTAATATATAAATTTATTTTTCTAATATTGTTATAATACTGCAAATTTTATTGTATTTCATACAACTACAGTAAGAGATAGTGCCTGCACTAAAGAATTTACATTCATTATCATAAATATGTCTTCAAACCAAATATTCACAATCATCTTTTGGAAAATAGTTAACTGGAAAAATGCACCTTCTAAAAAGCTCATACTTCTAATCAGAAAATTTTATAATTTTATCTAAGACCTTTCTCCCCCCTATAATTGCATCATAAATGCAATACTTCAGCTCAGGTAAATTAATCCAAGCTGAAATATTTTGGTTAGATCTGTTATCAACCAAGTTTTTTGCTGTTCTTTCTTTTAAATAGCAGTTCAGTATTAGTACATCTGGCACCTGCATATATTACCACAGCGATTACTGATTTTTATTTAACATCTGATTCTCAGTTGCTTCACCCAGCTAAATCTCCAATAGCCTTGTGTGGTTCACCTCTAATCCTGTGTTTAAAATGATAAGGGAAGAGACTTACATTTCACCTTGATAGGTTTGATTTGGAACTTGATCTTGATGTGTGGAATTTTCAGTAGGATAAACACACAGACTTACTTGGAAACCTGAGTTTGAATCACCTTCTTTTTCCCCAGGAGTTTAACAGTTGTGTACTTTTAGGACCACTCAGGATCAAGCCAATGACCATAAAATAGGGGTTAGAGGTAAAGTAATACTTACTGCATTGCCATTCTTAGATCTCTTCCTTCTGGTAACTCATGACTGGTCTATGTCTTCTCATATTACTTTTGTGTAATATTGAGTCACATAAACTCAATGAATATGTATGAGGTAAAATCTTGACATTTTCCAAAGTTTCATAGGATTAGAATTTTGCTTAAATTTCAGAATATGAAACAACTGCATCTCTGACACCAGACAAAAATCTTCTGTGTAACTTATTCCTCAAGTGTCCTCTGTCAGTTTTTGGTTTTGTTTAAAATATTTCTTCGAACCACGTAGATTTCATGACTAGCACTGATAAGTTATGGGACAATCTGTGTCCTTTCCTGTGATGTCAATTCCATATTATGAAGTTATAAACCAGCTTTTCCAGGGCATCTAGACCTCAGTGGGTGGAATTGTTGACACAATTTTTGCTTATGAAGACAGGTTAACGGTATTCATCTAATGAAGGTCAGATTAAATACATCATCCTCACTTTCATTTCCTCTTTAAATCCAGCATATGGTCTAGATCCTGGGAATAAATTATTTTTTAGGCTTTCCATTTAACATTCCACGAGTATTTTTCCTGAGTTGTATCTAGGAATTTTAATAAAATAGAGAATTTTTATGGAAAAATGATGAGCTTTTGATATGAAACTACAGCAGTAAAGCCAAGACAATTTCATCAATACAATTAGTTAAGCACTATTTGAAATGATTGCAACAAGTATTGAAAAAGGACATGCTATCATTTTATTTGAGTATAATATAAAATTAAAACCAGAATCATATTTGTATAGTGTTCAGAATAAAGAACAAATACATTTAAAAATTCTTTGGGGAAAATGATGCATGTATGTTTTAGATCTATGGTCATGTCGCTTTTATAATTCTCATTAAACACTATTTGAACAGAAAAATATAAATTCTGACTATCTTTTTTCTCCATAACTGTGTGATTTTGCAAATTATACTCTTGTAATGTTTTTGATGGTGTTTATAACCTATAGCTATGGACATCATTATTTCACCTGGAAAACAATGCTGCAGTAGACCAATGAGAGTAGACTGAATAGAAATTTTTTAATCACCTACACTGAAGGAAGATAACTTCTTACTCCTTTTTATCAATGACCTATAGTGGTGATAGCT
>WAAD01019579.1:13013-69552 GCA_013389945.1 Fregata magnificens
GGAGCTGTCATTCCCCATCTTTTCAGGTAAACTAAATTTATCTACCTCTGTGGTAGTGGGATGTCATCCATGCTATAGATCAGGCAGTTTATCCATACCCTTTGAACAGGACTACGAGGTAGACACAGTATTTGATTCACAGTCTGAATATTTTCCCTTGTCTACAGTCTGTGGCAAAACCAATTCCTACCTCAATGATTACTTTCATGATTACCAAGTCTAAATTATAATATAATATCTTCATCAAAAGCCTAAAATTATTGAGTGCACTATTCATTCATTGTGGCAGCTGGAGTTTCATCCCTAATATTGATAACAGGCTACCGGATTTCAACATCAAATATTTTACAAGCTGGTTCTCATATACCAGCCTCTGGCTTTGAGAAAGGAATTACAGGTGTACTTGAAGGAAAGGCTTTTGACTGAGAATCCAGAGTGGAGGGAGGTTCTTCTAACAGCATTCAGAAAAATGCCCAGATTACAAAGTAGAGTGGTCTTCAAGACTCTCCTTTTTCTTCTTCATTTTTAATTTATTTTTTGAGAGTAATCACAGATTTCTATGTTTCACCTTCCAAGGTGAACATTCACCACAATTTTTATGATTAAGGTGTCTTAAATGGCTTCCTGAGTTCTACTGAGGGATAGGAACTTATGATCAGTTGCTCCTATTTCAAACAATCTAGGTCCTGAGTAATTTTAGCATTTGTACCTAAACATTAAATTCTTTAAGTGCTTAACACAAGGAATCAGAAAGAGCTCACAACCCCTCCCCTCACAGCTGCTCCTTAATCCTGTATATGCCTAAATCCCTTGTTATCTATATTTCTGATGACTACATGTAAATTATCAAATTTATACTTGCTGCTTGTTTTTTATATTTGTACTTTTTAAATATCTTTTGTATTTGTCTCCATGTATTTATCTACAGGGACTGGCAATTCTGAGAACATGCCTGCACTACAAAGAAGACATCCAGAGTGTGTTCTCTACACTCTTTTTTATTCAGGTCCCTGCTATTTTGTAAAATAATCAAATACATATCAGAGCACAAACCTGTGTTGAGCCATTCTCATGTCTTTCTGACACAATGACTATGATTTATAGAGGGGAATGACTTTGGGTGAGATTATGAGAACAGTACCTTAAAATAGAGTGCAGTAATGAAGCAGCTTAGGAGATCGGTCTTTAAATCCCCCCTCCAAAAGTAAGAAGATTTTAATTTGGATCTTGCAGGTGCATTTTGTGAGAAATGACTGACACAGCTAAGTGCCTTTTCTAAGGAGAGTTCATGGCTGACAATAAGTAATAGCTCTCACCCTACTCTTAGGCAATACCCTGCTCAGCCTGCTGATATCTGTGAATCTTGTTCCTAATGGTTAACTCTCACCATGCAACGTGAACAAAGATGGGAATCTAACCTGAGTTTTTGGATTCCACTTCTGTCCTTACACAGTCAACAGGAAGAAATGGGACTTTCAAGAGGGCAACGTTAGTCCCTAGGTAGACAAAATTACTGGTGATGCTTCACTTTCTTGGTTATGCCTTTAAAATGTACAGGAAGAATCTGAGATTTTGTGGATCTGATCGAAGTCCCATTTTCAGAATAGAGAGCAGGATCTTCTCAGGATTGTATTAACAAATACTTTTGGTTAGCAGTGTGCATCCATGCCTTACCAAATGAACGTGATGCAGAATGACTGGGTGAGGCTCTGGTGTTTCAGACCACTTGACCAGGGAGGCATCTTGTGGTATACTTGTAGATCTAATTATTATTTTCATTGTAACTTTATTTTTTCAGATGAAAGTATCTATGAAGCTCTGAAGAACTATCTGAAGTATCTGTGAAGCTGGCATCACACCCTACTACCAAGATGTTTCAAAGTGTATATTTTGCATACCTTGTGATGACAGAGAGAGGATCTAAAGACACAATACCTTTTAGGTAGTGTTGAAAACTGTAAAGCGAAGATAGTCAAACCTGAAGCAATATTTTTCATACTGTCCTTTGAGAGCAATCTTTACAGTGAACTATTACTAAATTTCCACCCAATTTTTCTCCCAGGAGCAACTAGTTGCTTCACTTGAAAATGGAGTGAAAGAGTGAATTAATGTCTACATAGCATGGGTAATTGATTGATATTTATTTAATTAAGTGGCTCAACATTGTGCAATTTAACTGGGAAGCTAAATCATTTGACCGTGTACAGTTACTGAATGAGTCAAGAAATTCCTTGAGGATAACTGATGCTCCGGTATTATCACTGAGTTGAGCTCTAAATGGATTATTACAAGTAACTTTTTTCATTGCTATCAGTGTTCATGAAATCAGGTGCATCAAATTCCAAGTCTTATGGTCCATGCAAACAAGAAACTCAGAAAGCACTCTGAGACACACCATTCCTCTCCTGAGCCTGCTCCTCAACACCTGCAGGCCTGTTCTTGGATGTAGCAAACTGGGATTTGTAGCTCCAGAATTCTGCAGGGTAAAGGGAATTAAAATCTGTTAAATTTTGATTTTGGGTGTCTGTCTTTTTGTTTAAATTAGGAGAGTATTTTAATTGAAGTATTAACAACCCTTTAGGCCTTTAGACTCTCTTCCAGTGGGAAATGGCTGTCATACATTCCACACTGTTATCCCAGATGGTAGCACGCTGCCCATGTTCAAATATTTTTCTTTTGGGATCTAAGCAATACTTGACTAATATGTATAATTAAATACATGCACACATGTGCATAGTGCCTGCACAACCAGCTATTATCAGCAATTATGCTGGAAAGAATGACAAAGTTTATGTAGAATTGTTATAGTCAAAAAGCTGTTGGCAGGGCCAGCTCCAGGCTTTCTGGTGATGTAGGCAGTGGTGGCAGAACAGCTGGTGGATGAGGAAGGCTGGAAGGAGTTTACTGGGTCTCAGGTGATGATGCTGAGGTGGAGAGAAAAGCTAAGAAGGAAAAGGAGGAGGTCTTTACTGTGAGAGAAGAATTCACCTGCCACTAGGATGAGAGGAAGTGATTGGGGTGGAAGGGAAAGTATACAACACGCAAAGGGAAGCTTCAGGGGGATTTGAGTGAATGGAGAGTATATTACTCCCTTTCTGTCCTTTTGCCCAGCTCTGGTTGCCAGCCCTTTTGCATAACCTGTGTGTGCGTAGGCTATTTAAAAAATGCAAACATGCTGACAAAAGTATTTCAAAGTACTCTCCCGGTATAAAACATTGTATAGATAAAGTTCACAGTCTGCTTCAGGCTAAATGTTGAATAAAAATGGCTGGCTGGAAGGTTCATCAGGAAAATATAAGTCTGGTCAAACAATCTTTATTGGAAATAGTCCACTTTACATCCAAAATGTGTGTATCCAGGGAAGTGGAATCATATTACCTGAACTGATCTCTATTGTTGTATTAACACAAAGGGAAAGAGTCTTCCAAGCAGCTAAGCCCTAAAGCATGCAGTATATTAATGTGCAATTAAATATTAACACCTTGAATTGCACCCAGAAGCATATATGGAGATAGTGCAATCTTGGAAGCCCTGCAGTAATGTGCTGGTTTTGACTACAACTTCTAAGCAAGACAACAGCTGCTTTACCAGCTGTAACTTCCCCATCTTTTTCAAAGTAGCAAAGGTTGTGTAGTCATGCACTGTGAAAGCCAGAAAAATATCAATGGTTGTGTACATCTTTATATAATGATTAGTTATTAGAGTTTGTGTCAAATCCACATAAATCCAAATCTATATAAAATCATCAGGCAGCCAGTAGAACCTTCATGCTGCAGATTTCTCTCACAAAAGACAAATTTCTCTTAGTAACAGTGTCAGTGAGGGAAAATATGACCAAGATACAATTTTTTTGTTTGTTTCAGCAAACCAATATCGTTGTAACTGTGTGTCACAAGGAGTTGAGGCTAAACTAGCACAGTGTTCTATTTTATGCTCTTTCTTTCTGACTCAGAAGGTACCAAACTAGTAGGATTTTTAAAAGATAAAAGGTAAAACCCTATCTAGAATAGCTTGCAGTTTGAAAATCTTACAAGGAAAAAGGAAATAGGCTATTAATACTGCTCAGACAGGGTACAGCAGTGTAGCCTGAAGACAGTCTTTCACTATCTTGGCAAGTAAGCTAACTATGTCTACTATATAATGACGGGGCATAAGCTAAAGCAGAGTTGCCTGCCTTCAGGAAAAGTTTCTAGGTTTTTACAGAACAGCATCACATCACAGAATAGGAAAAACATATCTGGCTTGAAAATGTAAGTGAAACTTTTCTCTAACTCTCCATGTTTCTCCACTGACTAATTCCAGGCAGCAGTATGTCATTAAGAAGCAGTGTTCAGTTTGCCAGCTGCTCTGGGTCCCGTTTTGAGACTTGGTGCTTTGTTTGGCACAGTATATATTTCTAACACCTATCTCAGGGTTTTGGACTTCATTTGATATGCTTAAAGAATATGTTTCACAGCACATGTCTTTTAGATCCCTGAGTTCTTTGCCCTTAAAGTCAGATAAACAATTAAACAACAACATCTTTTGGGTACTATGTGTTGTGTGAAACATAGTAATAATCCATGTATCATGCCAAAAGAGAAGGGAAAAAGTGGAACCAATTAAAAAAAGTGCACGGGAAGAGGAAAGTTAAGGTAGAAAAAGAATGCTGAAAGCTCTGCTTCTGACATGTGCCTCTGCAGAAATCAAGGTTACCATCATATAGCCAGTGTAAATACCTGCACTACATTACTATACTAGTATAAAAGAGAATGTCTTACTCTAGTGGCTAAACACAACAGTCATGACACATGTAATTTCACTTTGGCCAAGTAAATGATCTGAACAAGCACCCTGATGTCTTACTGTGCAAACTAACTTGATGGCTTATAAAGGTGTATTGTAAGAAAGATGGAGAGAGACTTTTTACCAAGGATTGGATACAAGGAAGAATTTTTTTACGATGATGGTGGTGAGGCACTGGAACAGGTTGCCCAGAGAAGTTGTGGATGCCCCATCATTGGAAGTGTTCAAGGCCAGGTTGGATGGGGCTTTGAGCAACCTCACCTAGTGAAAGATGTCCCTGACCATGGCAGGGGGCGTGGAACTAGGTGACCTTTAAAGGTCCCTTCCAACCCAAACCATTCTATGATTCTGTGATACTATGGCAATTTGAAAGGGTCTCAGCTTTCAGGTTTTACTCTCAGTAGGTCAGGCAGTGCTCTGACATTATACATCTAACACACACTGGTCCTGCAAAATACTTAAGATGACCCTAGGAAAATGATAGAGATTGTGGTCTGGATACTAAAGGCCACAGATTTATGTGGCAAGAGATCTAATGGCCACAGATTCTACGTAAGTAGGTTTCAATAACAGAAATAATAGAGACTCTTTCTTACACCTATGTATGAATGCCTTGCTTTGCCTTGCTTTGGTTTGCATCTCCTTTCCTTGCCTCACCTCTTAAAGAATACAAAGAATGAGAGAGGAAGAAGAATATTTTCAGAACATAAGTACATATAAGGTTCAGGAAACACTATTGGACCAAAATTTCTAATCTGAAATAGTTTTCAAGGAATGAGGACAGCATATGGGAAGAATCCAAATATTTTTTTTTCTTTTTTCTTTTTTTCTTTTAAAATTGCTAGAAAACCTAATATTTTATAATCTGGTGTCCTCTTTAAGTACAAGAATTTTACAAGAACTCCTAATCATACTATTAATTGCCATATTATTATGCATTCTTAGATAACACAATACTGCTGTTTGAGGTGGCCAAAACCTTATATATTTGATAGAAAATAAATTACAAATGTATAAAGGTGGTGTAAAGCTACTCTGTGTATGGGGAAGGAAGGATTTAGCCTTTTGTCATTTTTTGTTGTTATACCAACAGTAATTCAGAGATTTAAAGGCCTCAGCTAAAAGTAGTTATGAAAGTAATATGTCTGAAACACTTTGGAAAAAAATATAGCAGACAGTTGCATATGTAAAACTGGGTTATTACCAAAGGGATTGTTAAATTTGCAAACTTGAGTACGTATAGAGAGGAGAGAAATACTGAATCAGGGGAATTAAGTTTCATTAACTACTGCTGCTTGAATGCTTTTTTTAAAAAAAAAAATTAAAAAACCAACAACTTAAACTATGGAATATCTTCACCGTGTTCTTTTTATCACTAAGCTTGAAATAAAAGTTGCTGCCACTAGAGATCATTGTTGTTCTTCGCAGAAGAGGCCAGTGTTAAGCTTTTGTTTTAGTACATATCAGTAGGTGCGGTCCTGTTCTTCACAGAATGCACTTCATAATATCAAAACAGAAACACAAGCAGAAACGACTTCCAGCTCCAGCATTTCTTCTGTAAAATTTAATGGCACAATAATAGCAAACAGAGTCCTAGGTGTTTCTGTGCCAACACCAACATATCACTGATGACTTGAAATAACTATAGGCTGGACAGTGTCAATCTCAGACTTAGTTTTTACTACAAATATCAGCTATTTCTTTTGAATCACATAATTTTTAATTTAATTTACTCCTTTCAAAAAGCTCCTTCAGCACTACCTGTTTATAACTATAATGAAACAATAAAATTTGAGAACATTTCTCAAGCTTCATATAAAATATTTTTGTAAACATATCTTTCTCTTGCTACAGTCTCTTTATTATAAAGTCTGTATCTGCACCAAAATTTTTTATGCAGTATCATTTGTGCTGTAGATTTTTATTCTTCTGAATATCTATGTAATTTCAGTCTTGAATCTTCATACAGACAGCAAAGTCAATGCAAAATTTCCCATGGAAATTCTATTAGTCTCAAAGTATTTGGGATACAATGCTCTACATTGCAGTAACATCAGGAGTATAGTAAAAATACATCAGGTGGGAAAAAAATAGAAAATGCATCCTTCTTTTTTCCCCAGTTTCTGCTCAAGGGGAAAAAAAAGAATTCACAGAAATGGTGTCTGCAATGGAGACACTGAGATTAAATCCTCAGTCCACTAACCAACGTTCCCTTTGAGGTTAGTAAAACCAGGACTGAATGACATTCAAATTTCTATAGATTGGTACTCAAAGATCCTAGAGTACAATGCTGGATCAAGCTTGTTTTCTTCTGTACCCTGGCTAGTTAAAGTGTATCCACCAACAAGCATCTTCAGGTAAACATCCTCACTATTTAACAATAGTTGGACAATATAAAATATGACAAACTGCCTCTTCCCCTTCCTAAAAAAAGAATTAAAAAGTAATCTTCTCTCTTTCTAAGAGCTAGAACTATTTTGTGTAATAAATAATTATCCCTCCATCAAAATACAGGACTGAAGATAAATCTCAGGAAACATTATCTGCAAAATAAAAAAGGGGAAATTCCAAATGATAACTGATCAAAGGAGTAACTATGCATATCAGCCAAACAGCTAAATCCTATAGTACATTAAAATAATCCCAAGTGTACAATTGGCAACACTAACTATACTGACTTCTGAAGTATGAAGGATTTTTAATTTAGGGCTCCCTATGGTGATATGTTGTTTGTTTTAATGATTGTTGATTGTTTCAGTGATGTATTTCCAGATATGTCCCTAATCTTTTGTGATTTTTTTGTCCTCTTGGGAGGCATTTCCAATTGTTTTAATATGACACATGTACCATTTAATTGTACCATGTCTTATTTTTGAGATTTTGATGTGCCCAAGCTTTTCCTAAGTGTTTTTTAAATTATTTACATTGGTTTCCAAAATGAAAATTGCAACCTGGAATAAGTAGAAAATAAGCTCATCACTTCATAAGATCATGTACAAGTTCATTGCACCATGCTTAGGTCTATTCCAAACTGAGTGACCTAATTTGGTTTGCGTAATACTTGAGTAGGACAAAAGGCCCTTGTAAGTGTTATATATTTCATGTCCAGGGTTGTATACATAAAGCACTGAGGTTCAAGCCACAAAACCACACTTTCTTCAGAAACATAAAAGACCTTCATGACCCTTAGAGAAAATGAGAAGAACAAATACATGAGAAACAGAAAGTAGTGTGAAAAAAGAGCAGGTTTTGCTTTCCTACCTTATCATTTATTAGCATGTCCTAGAGTTAACAATAAATATGCACAGAATGATCCAGTCAACAAAGAAATAAAAGAGAATGAAAAGGAGTCTCAGAGCTTCAAAAAAAGAGATTAGTCTATTAATATTAAGCTAATATTTGTATTTTCATGCCTTCAGTGTGAAATGGTTACTGGATACCAAAATGGGAATTGCCATACAGTGCTAGACATCTTTGGCATTCTTTGATCCTCTCTTTCACCTCCTCTTGGCTTCCTGCATCTTCTACCTACAGTCAAGATTCAACAGCAAGGCCTAGTAGAATTTAAGATCCTTCTTCACCTTCACACTAACAAGCAGGGGTTTAATTTCTTACAAATCACAATGAAAATCGACTACAGTCTGCATAATATATTTCATGGTAATAACACTATTCATAATAGATGAATAAAGCCCACATGCTTGCTTTATTACTTTGTCTTTGCATTGCCCATAAAAACAGTTAAAACCTACTTCTTTTTCTAAATTAACATTACTGCACTTTTGATGTTAACTAAAAACAAAAATGTAGCAGAACAGTTTTTTCTACCATATAAGCCTGCTATATATCTCCCAAATTGTTGAGACACCTGTTTGGGGGGGCAATAAATACAAAGGAAGTAAAGTACAGTATATCTTTTGATATGGATTCTTGATGTGAGTGATTATAATTTTAACAGATGCTACATTGTTTGATGAAACATTTTAGATTCTGAATGAAGAGTCCTTGAAGACCAAGAATCAAAATAATGTCTTACATGTGCAAAATAAATCTGACTTCTCAAGTACAATAGTCATTTACTGCTATCCAGAGTGCTGTGCAATGCAGTCATCACAGAGTTCATCAACAGACAATAGATGATAATTCTTCTTCCTTGTGAAAGAATTATCTCCTCATATTTTATAGGTGTTGAGCCAAATCCTTCAGTCCTTACTCCAGGATTGATTTCTCAGACCTTATTCATGGTAGATAGGAGTACTTCAATCCATGCCAATGAAATACTGTTAACTCCTTCATTAAGATGAATAAAGATACCAGTTCTCAGGCAAAGGCAACGACTGAAGGGTGAGTAATGAATGAGCATTTTGGCTGGTAAGGAACAAAACCTTTAATAAATGCTTAAACTATTCACTTCATACAGGAACAAATATAATTTAAGTATATTATATTTGACCTGACCTTTGAAGCATTTCTGGAAAAGTCTGTAAGAATTTGCGTTAATAATCTGAAAAGAGAACCAGAGTCTGGATGTTAATTACTGCATATTTGCAAAATATTCCTTGCCTATGAAAATAACATTGGTTTTGTTGTTTCCATCAAAGTGAAAAGTTCAGACCCTCCTTGTACACATTATTCATTCTCACTTAGCAGTTCGTTTGACTTCAAAATGACATAGAAATATGTAGTATATGTGCTTATGAAAGTATACAGCAATTAGCCCTTACAATTTCTATCAACCTTTAATAAATATGACAGAGAATAAATAGCAAATGGTATCATTTTGGGGAAAAAGAAACCCCGAAGGATAAATTTGTGGAAATGTAGCGAAGTTTTATTTCACAGTTAACATTTCAATATTTAGAAATTATCTGGAAAATACTGTTTTGCCCTATTAACTCTTTGGTGTCATTTATTTCTACTTTGAGTCTGCATACCCTTTCATATTCTTTGAGTATAGGGTTAAGCAGGAAACAATAGTACAAGACCCATGTTTACAAGGGCCTGCTGTGTCAAATCTGTTATTTCTGGTTTTGGACTATTTTTTCTTCAATTTTACTACTAAAAGTAAAGGTTATTTCTAAGTAGGATAAACGTTATTTAAAACAAAAATCACCAAATGGAAATATTGAAGTAATGATAGACAAAATTCACATCTATAAGTAAATTTAACGAAGAAACTAATATTCTAGCTGTTTTTACAAATGAGCCCTTCTTCAGCAAAATGCGTATTAAAATCTGTATATGAAATACTTCTTGTGTTAAATTACAATGACTGGTAGAAGGCAAAAGGAAGGTCACTGTAGCTGATAAACGTAGTTATGCAAATGTGTTATTGTGAGAAGGCACTGAACAGGGTTAAAAATTGTGCCAAGCAGGAGGTCAATCAGAAATTTCATGGGTCTTTCTGGCCTTGAAATCTATAAAAGTGAGGAGCTGGGCAAGGAAGAAAATTAAGATGAAAGTAATTTTTTATTTTTTGAGTCTATTTGATGAATAAAAAAATCCTGGTCTAGTAGGAAAAAGGTGTCACTAACATATTTTCATCATTAAAAAAAAACTATTTTATTAAAATATTTGTGAATTCACTGTATTTTCAGGTCTCTCTATATCCATCAAGCACAGGGACACCTAGTAGCCTCTCTAAGATTGTTCAACTCCAGATTCCTCAGAAGCTCCCTGATGTGGCATCACAGTGACTAGACTGATTTAATTTGTAGTGCTCATTTTAAGCATTATGCTTATACTTAAGGGGCTTGTTCTTTAGTTTGTGAACAGATTTTGTTTCAAAGACAACAGAGAGAAGAACAAGCCATAGCTGGGATCTACTGAGTTAGTAGGGACCTCACCAGGGATTTTGTGTACTTGTAACTGTTTTGCTGCTGGGCAGTAGACGGTCTATCATGCTGATGGGGGCCAGACAACCAACCATAGTGGATACGTATACTAGGGTTTATTTAAGAACCAGCGAGATTGGAGCTTTCAACCTGCTCGTTTATTGCACGTGCTTGCTCAGTTTCCCCAGTGTTACACTCTCTAGGTTTCAGCTTCCCCTCCCCGCAGTGGGGTTCCTGCTGGTCTGGGAAGATCAGGCAAAAAGTTGTGTCTCTTCACACTGTGCTGCTGCTCGCCGTTACCAGTCTTGAGGGTCACCCAGCCAGGTCTCTGGGCATTCCTAGGCCGCCTTCTCCATGCATCTGTCTGATATCTGGGATCTTCACCTGCTTCTCAGATCTTTCCTCCAGCAGGGATTTTCACCTTCTTTCCCAGCCACCTGCTGTTCCCTGAAGCCGCTTCTTCTTTTTGATGACTCCTTTTTCCTTTGCGCCCTCTACTTTCCCGAATCTCCAGTCTCTGGTTTTCCAGATCTAAATAATCTGTATGCAGAAACACAATGTCTGTTTAGTGTCCTAGCTAGTGGTTCTGCCTCATGCCTCTTTATTAAATGGAAGACTCAGGAAGTGCCACTTTTGTTTAGTCCAAGTGATATCAAAATTTATGACTAGCCTGTTGCAACTAGCATGTAGCAGGCTTCTGCTTGAGAATTCAAAAGTTCATTTTGGAGACTCACCCTCCACCTCCCCTACAGCACACACACAAAATTACCTGTTGCCTGTCAGCGTTCACAGTCTAAACTTTTTTTTTTTTTTTTTGCATAGGAAAGACTTTACCCGAGGTTGTATGGCAGCTATTTTACTACAATATGCTACAGTCTGAATGAGTATCAGGAACTTGTTTCTGCCACTGGGACAAGTAAGACCCCGTAGATGGAACAGGTGAGGAAGAGTCATTTTGATCTCAAGCCTCTGTGGATGGTGGATCATCATGTTTGAGTAAATGGTAATATACTGATTTTTCCTCATTTTTACACCTTTTTAAACACTTCATTGCGCTGTACAATTTCATAGCAGAGGTTCCTTTCACAGTACCCATAGAGGTTCAGCAGAGTGAGGCAAAGGTTGATATTCCTTCTGACACACATCTGTGCAGTGCCTGCTGTGGGATTTACAGCTCCAGGAGACCTGTGCACTAATCCTTCACCCTGGCAGAATTTCATCTGTACTGTGTGTTACAAATGAGACAAGAAAACCACTGTTCTGAATTTTCCTTCCAGGCTGATACAGCAAAAGAATGATGAGCATGAAGGACATATGGAAGGGTATTTCACCAGCTTGGAGTGAGAGGCAAGAAAAACATATCACTACGTGCTGCATTGAACACAAGAGGCACGACAAACAATAGAACAAACAGAGAACAGAACTGACATATGCAGTTAAATGAAGAAATCCTTTTCACTTTGGGAGAGGGAATAAATGGGATATAATGACTATAATATGTTCATCCTACACAGAAGAGTTTTTGAGTACAAGTAAACAATGAGAATGGTTTTGCCCAATTCTTCAGTTCCTCTTATAGCCTCTCTACCTGGCTTTCTAGGGGGTATTTTAGAGAATAAATGACGGTGATACATAAAACTGGAGAAATGTCTCTGAAACGACATAAGAACGCATGACACCGTCATTAATGTTATATAAAAGGCACACCATGCAGCAATACTTTATCTTGTCTATAGGTGGCAGCAGAAGACTAAGTCTCATGAACAAATACTCTAACTGGAACAGTGTTTAAAGAAAGTTATTTGTACACTAAAGATGAATATTCTCTTAATAATACATGAACATTATTTAACAGGAACTATAGAGTCAATAGAATGCGAACAATGACTCCCCCTCTCCAAAAAAAAGCCATTGCAGCCAGAACTAGTCCTTTTCTTCAATGAAGTGAAAAGCTCGTTCAATTTGCTCAGCGTGGGAGTCTTTGTCATTTTAACTGGATGGCACAATATATATTGATAAAAATAAAAGTCTTTTAACATAATAGCAATGCAAGACAATACCAACAAAGTGTCTTGTCTGTTGGCAATGGCCATTAAAAATGTATTAAAACATTCATTCAGGCCTTTTATTTCCTAAAAATAAAAAAGGTTGGTAAGTGCTTACATGCAAAAGCCTTCTCATAAGGAAAGAAAGAAAGAGAGACAGGGAGCTCAGGAAGGAGGCCACCAGATCTAGGCATGGAGAATAAAAGCAAAGTAAAGGAAAAGGGCCCATGAGGGAAAAAAAAAAAAAGGTAGCTCAACGTAGCTCAATGACTAGATTAAGCCAGAGAGAAACATAATAACTCTAAACAATGCCAACAATGCAATAGGCTTCATATATAGGTCTGAGCAAAATATCATTTAAAGCTTCTGTCTATCTATAAAAATCCCAGGTTTTTTTACTCCACTACAAATGTTTGCTACTTTCTAGAATTAAGAGCTGTTGGAGGTGTTGTTCACTAGAAGAAATTATCAGTATTTCAAGTAAAAGATGCATTTGTGCAAAACCATGAGCCTTTTAACTGCACAGTAGTAAACAAAAGGAAAAAAAAATTTCCATGAAAGCATTGCCTTGCTTTCACTTACTGACCCTGCTAAACTGTTTTGTACATAAGTGAAGTATACATGGCGGATTGTCTAGTAAACAAAAAGGATAGCTTTCATTGTGGGAGAATGGTGGGGAAAGAAGATGAAAGGATCCAGTACAATCCACGGCAAGATTTTCCAATGAAACAGCTAGTGAGGAAGGAACTGTTGTTTTACAGTGCCTCACAAGGTTCAAAGCATACATATTAAAACAACTTGCAGATGTAGGTTGTGCAAAATATTAGGGACAGTACTTGCTAAACTCAGTTTGCTCAGCTATTTCTTCTCTTTCAAAAATTCATAAGTCCTGTAAATCCTCAGAGCCCACTGTCTAATTATACTGGGCATCTTGTATACCTTCTCATTAAAAACTAACCTCCTATTTTAATGACTTCGTTGAAATCCTTTGAAGATCAGACTGTTAGTGACTGAATGTTGTACTCTGAATACCCCTTCATACTGCCCTCCTCCCTTTATTCCTTCCTGAGCTTTGGTCATTTCTTTTTTTTTTTTTTTTCCTTTAAACCAATTTTAAATACCTTACCTGACCCCAAAAAAAAAATACTGAGGTGCTTTGTTTGAAGGCCACTTCTGCACCCTGACAGAATGGGTTGGTCTGAGTTAAGTGTTTAGGTTGCTTTTAGCTAATGGGAAAGAGTCTCTTATCTATTTAGCTGAGGCAGTTGCTGAACAGATGTATCTCTGACACAGTGCAGTATTTACAGTACCATATCTTTAACAAATTGGGCTATATTCATTCCTGGGATAATTCCAACTGACTTCATTTAAATTATACAAATGATTAATTAGTGCTCTGGGTTTCAGATGATAAACCCTCTCCCAGTTTCATATTTAGAGGGTGTATTTTCTTTATCATCTGTTTCTGTTTAGGATCACTATGGTTTGGACAATCATTTTAACTCATAATTTGAGTCTTTGGGTTATGTCACACATCCAAAGATCTTGGACAGTCTCAGCATTAAAAAGGGATTTAGAAATCAGGAAACATTTATTTTTTTCTTTAATTTGCTTCTTTCAAAACTACTTTTTGAGATCCTTTACAAGCACTTTTAATGCCTTTCTGTATATTTAACACAATTATTTTAGTCATAACTGTCACTCACTTCAATTACATGTGTTGCCTTTCTGTACTTTGTGGGTTTTTTAATGTCAAGAGAATGAAGAGTACATTCTTCATTCCACATGGACCGCTCTAGGGTCTCTCCCAAACAAGGAAGTAGATTCTAACACTGAAATAAAGAATAAAATGCTGTTTCTGTTGGAGGTAAACTTATCATTCTTTTTCTGCTTTTTGTCATCATAAATCAAAATACAGGCTTTACATGGAGTTTCTCCTACAAAACCAAATATGTTGACAATAACATTTAAATAAGCGGGGAAGTGTAATTAATATGCTAGTTATTTTATTTGCAAAATATATACAGGTAATAATTTCTGCTTTATTTAGTAAAACTTATATACCCTTACTGTAACAATATTCAGAGAGGGCCATACTGTGATACTTTGACTTGCAACAAATGGTACTTTACTCCATAAGTTTTCTCATTTATTCCCATCAAAGTGACACGTTTTATATCCAAAGAAAAACATACATGAATCTTCCTTATTTACACATTGAAAAGATGAAAATATAACTTGCTAAGAAAAACCCAAACTTTAAAATTCATTGCACATTATCCTGGAAATTATATTTTGTTTATTTTGACAGGTGCAGGGAAAAATTCATAAAATATTTCATCTCCATATTGAACATAATGGGAAATAGGGACATTATTTTGATACATGGTTTTACTAACAAGTTTCAAGATGAAATATGGCCTATCATAGAAAATACACCTATTCACAAGCAAAAAAATAATAATAATACAAAATTTGCTAGCTTTTATTAAAGCCGGGACTTACTGATTAAATAACATTTTATATTCAAGAGATTCTCTGAAATAAAGCCTTTATTGAAAAGGCCTGATGGGCTGAGAGAGAAGTTTTATTTATTTTATAGGTGCTTTTCTTAAGTACAATTCCCTCATGCCTAGAATAAACCTGGAGTTAGGAAAGCGTGAGTGGAGCTCTTATTGAAACAACTCCAGCTCTAAACACAAATAACTTTCTATTAGCCATGTCACTAGGTTGTAGAATAGGTAGGCGGAATCCAAGCAATTATCAGGGAAACGTTGGAACATTCTTCAAAACAACCCTGACCTTAATAACTTGTTTAAAGATCTCCTGATGGCTTATGGAAGAAGCCCAACTTAAAAGACAAAAGTGTACTCTTAAAGTGCGTTGTTCATCACTGTAGACCCTCAGCAGCACAGCTACCCGATGGCAATTACTTTTGTCATGACTGTGACCATGTAATTCAACCCTCAAATATAAGTGTTTTATTTTATCACCCTATTAGAGGGAAAAAAAAAATCCTCTCCTATTTAATGAATAATAACATGCACTACAAAGAATGTTTCAGTAGTGTATCCAACCAAATGTCCTTGCACTCCAGTTAGTGTGTGGATCAGACCACAAAAATTATGACGGAACAAATGTGTAAAGAATCTGCTTTTCATTAGTGGAAATGATGAAGCCTCTCGGCAAGCTGAATACGCTAACACTGGGAGAGATTCTAATCTGAGGTACTCAGCATACAAAGCTTCTTAGTTCAACAGCAAATGTGTTTATGAGCTTCTGAAGCCACCTCTCAGGTGCAAGGACTCGTCCTTCTAAAATGATGACGTTTGTAAAGGAACAAAGAGGATCTTCAATCACAGTTTCTTTCCACTTTCCACAGGACAGGCAGAAGCAAAACCACAACCAACAACAAAAGTTAAGTTTGTGTATTTAAATTATAAATACAGATAATTTATGTCATTTAAATTTTACTAATATTTAATAATATTAATAATAATACTAATAAAGTTCAAATTCTTTCTTACTTCTTCAGATTTCAGTAGTATAATACAGTGAGAGTGCTACAAACCTTACATGTGATATTCAGCTGTGGAAATATACAGCCAAGGCAGAAATATTTAAAATAGTGACAGATCATTCTTTTAGCACAATATTTTGTAGTGATACTTGGCCAGAAGATTTAGAGACACTGCCTGCATTATCTGACAGAGTGCAGTTACTCTTTCTTCCATTCTTTTCTATTTTTCTTTTTTTTCTCTACTGTGGAGAGAAGTACTTGTTCTTCTGGCTCCCAGAGGAAGGAGAAGCTTCAGTCTTTGTATAGATGTCTCATTCTCCCGGATTGGGAGGAATTTTTGCTTTCCTCTGGACTGCTGTAAGATCCTAGCATTTTTGTGACTCACTTGATGGTTGTATTGACTATCCTGCACCTAAATTTTAACGTACTGTTATAGGTGGGAACATTCATGTGAGAGGTATTAAACTGTCTTCGTTTCAGCAGCAAAGACATTCTGTTTAGTTCTGAATGTTTCTCTAAATCTCCTGCTAACTCTATAGCCACAAAGATTTAGTTATAGATTAGATTTTCGTATTAAATAATGGTACTTTAGATAAGTAGTGACCATTATGGTTACCTCACAATGTATAGATGGAAAAATATCACACCTGTTGTGAAAGTATAACTTTTGTTTGATTTTTCTCATATTGCTATAGAAATAGCCATTTAAACTTAAAGTGCAAAGCAAATTGTTCCAATGCTTCATTATTCAGACTGCTAAAATTTGGCCTGTACTTCTAAACAGAATTTACCTTGCTTAAGCTTTTCACCTCTGAATTTTGTGTAACTGGTAAGTTAAATTGTTCATTGTTAGACATTTCTTCTCAGATAGGTGTCTACAAACTACATAAATTTAATTTTTTGTGGATATGCTGAATAAATCCAGCCTCTTAGTAAAGCAGATTTCCAGTTCTTCACTCACAGAACCACAGACCGGCTGAGGTCAGAAGGGACCTCTTGAGAACATCTAGCACCAGCCCCCTACTCAAGCAGATCAGCTAGAGCCAGTTGCCCACAACCATGTCCAGCTGAGTTTTGATCATGTCCACAGACGGAGACTTCATGAGCCCTCTGGGCAACGTGTTACAGCATTTAACCACCCCCAGAGTAAAAAAAAATATTCTGATGTGTTCAGGTAGAATTTTGTGTGTTTTAATAAGTGCCTCTTGGCCTGTCATTGGTCACTACTGAAACAATCCTGCTTCTCTCTTCATTCCCTCACATCAGGCTTATATACATTGCAAAGATCCCCCTAAGCCTTCTCTTTTCCAGGCTGAAGAATCCCAGCTGTCTTAGCCTTTCCTCACAGGAGAGATGCTCCAGTCCCTTTATCATCTTCATGACCCTTTGCTGGACTCTCTCCATGTCCGTGTCTCTCTTGCACTGAGGAGCCCAGAACTGGACACAGTACTCCAGGTGTCGCATCACCAGTGTAGAGTAGAGACAAAGGACCACCTCTCGACATGCTGGCAATGTTCTTGTTAATGCAGCCCAGGACACTGTTAGTCTTTTTCACTGTAGGGTTGCATTGCTGGCTCATGATCAGCTTGCTGTCAACCAAGACCCTGAGGTCCTTCTCTGTAGAGCTGCTTATCACCTAGTTGGCACCCAGCATATATTGGTGCATGGAATTGTTCCTCCCTAGGTGCACTACTTTGCATTTCCCTTCACTGAACTGTGTGAGATTCCTGTCAGCCCAATTCTCCAACCTGTTGAGGTCCCTCTGAATGGCAGCACAACCACATGGTCCTTCAGCCACCCCTTCCAGTTTTGTACCATCTGCAAATTTGTTACAGGTGCATCTACCCCAGTATCCAGGTCATTGATGAAGATGTTGAACAGTATTGACCCTGTTATTGCCACCTGGGTACACCACTAGTGACTGGCCTCCAGCTGGACTTCATGCCACTGAGCTCACCTCTCTGGGTTCGATTGTTCATGCAGTTTTTAATCCACCTCACTCTCCACTTTTCTAACCTGTATTTTCTCAGTCTGTCTATGAAGATGTTATGGGAGACAGTGTCAAAGGCTTTACTAAAGTTGAGGTAAATAACACCCATTGCTCTCCCTTCATCTACCAAGCCAGTCACTTCATTGTAGAAGGCTATCAGTTTGGTTGAACATGATTATCCTTTCATAAATCCATGCTGACTACTCCCTTCTTGTCCTTCATGTACTTGGATGTTTTCCAGGAGTATTTTCTCCATCACCTTCCTAGGGACAGAGGTGGGACTGACCCACCTGTAGTTGCCCTGAGCTTTCTTTTCACCCTTCTTGAAGACAGGAGTAATGTTTGCTCTCTTCCAGTCTTCAGGAATCTCTCCCAGTCACCATGACTATTCAAAGATAATTGAGAGGGACCTCGTAATGACATCAGCCTGTTCCCTCAGGACTCATGGGTGCAACCCATCAGGGCCGATGGACTTGTGTGTGTCTAGCTTGTTCAAGTGTTGCCTATCTAGTTAGGGAGGGTAAGTCTCCCCACGGAGGGTAAGTCTGCCTTCTTACAAACTTCTGTCTGGTCTGAGGGGCCTTGGATATATACAGATTTTTTGTTTTCATTTGGGTTTTTTGTTTTGGTTTCATTTTTATGTTTGCTGTTCCTGGCCCATGTATGTTGGTGTGCCTTTCTGCACATCCCCAGTGCCTTGTTGTGCCTCTCTGTGAAGCCTATATGCTTTGGCATGCCTTTCTGCATGGCCAAACTGCCTCAGTGTGCTATACTCATTCTTGTTTCTTATTTATTTCTGAAACTTCCTAATCTTTCTAAACATCCTGTTCTAAATTTTAAACAGTAGAAATCTCTAGAGTTTTCTGGTGGTGTTTTCATGAATACAATGTACACGTGTAAAACTTCCGATATCCTATTTCTGTTTAGGATTATGTTTGTTCCCTTGGCTAAAGCTTTGCATGGGCACTTCATATAGCTAGCTGCTGTGGTTGTCTGCTGTGACTTTGAAATCTTCCTCAGTCTTAGTAAATTTCGGAACTGAATGTTGAATGTGACTGCATTCTTTGCAACTGTGTTTAGTGTTAAACCACACTAAAATACCTATGATTCATATGATCCCCTTTGTCAAACAATCCAAGCCTTGCCTACACAGCTTGCCAGTCCTTTTTATTGTTTTGTGTTTGTAAATTTTTAACCACCTGGAAATTTTTACCAGTAATTATTGTATTTATTTCTTCAGCTTTCTGGACCATGAAAAGAGGCTCTGCATGTACTGCACTAAGAACAGATCTTTATGGCACTCCAGAAGGAACGTCACTCGATAATGATTTTCCATTTACTTTTCTCTTTGTGTGATTGTATGTAATGAGACAATGAGTTTGCATCATGCTTATTCTTTAACACCTTGACACAGGGAATTCAGTCATATGACTTAATGTACTGTAGCAACAGTTACCTTTATCAACTAAAACTTTACTTTCATAAAAATTATCAAATTTGAAAACAAAGTTATTGTAAAGTGATGGATTACCTCTTTGAAATCATCTGCATGAAAATATAAAAAAGTAGTTTTGCTCTGAACACTGCCTTTGCAATAATTGCATTGTTATATTTATTATTGCTGATTCTCATAGCATATTTCTTCTATTTGGAAAGAAATATGTGGTTTTATCTTAGGATGTAGAAGTAAAGATGAATTATTTCAGGCATAATTATTGTCATCAGAAATAAAGGTTTTGTAGCAGAAATTTAGCAACTCTTTCTTACCTGTTTTAGGTCTGCAATACTTAAAAGAGAAAAGCGGAGTAAGTAAGTAATTTCTCCTGTGATACATGGCAACATATATCTCAATATGCAAAGGAGCATTAAATGCTGAATCTACAGATAGATATATGCCATAAAGTTGGACGGAGCCTGGCCTTAGCTTTGATGAAATTTGAATCTAACACTCAGTTTTACAGCAACCAAATTCTTTACTGGGTTTTAACAGGAATTCAAATCTTAACAGATGTAAAGTTTATAAATGTTCTAACTTAGATTAGATCTCTTACAGGAACTCGGGCATAGATCTTATATAGTGATCTTGCTTCTTGAAATATTTTTTTTCTAGAGGAATGAACACTTAACTAAAATAAAAAGAAAACAACAACAAAAACCCCTTCCCTCTTTTCAGAGTTAGGTTACATTAAATCCAAAAAGATTTTGGAGAGAGATTTTGTTTGTTCAATTGCTTGTTTTGAAAAAAAAAGTGTAAGATTTAGAAATTGTTTCATATTGCTTTTAGCTATGAATGCAGCGATTGTTTAGCTGTCTACATCTATAATACATACCGAACCCTGACAAACACAGACATATATTGAGAGGGAAGATTTTTTATGCTGGAATTCCTTTAAGACCGTATTTTCCACTACTAATATTACTAAGAACTTTTTTCTTTTACAATTTAGAGTGAAATAAAGTATTTTAGTTCACATTTTAATGTATTTTTCATCAAAACAATGCTAAATAAAAAAATACAATTCAAATCCATTTAATAGAAAACAAAATTTAGTTTGATGGCATTGGGTTTTTTTTTTTAATTTCTTACTATTTTTCTCTCTATCCCTCCACCACCAAAAAAAAAAAAAGATCAAAATACTGAACACGAAAATCTCAATTCCCTCATTCATCTCTAACACAAAATGAAAGGAATTCTAAAAATGTTCGCTCGGTTCCAGCCCATACTACTACATGAAAGATGACTAGGGTGTAAGCTTGAACACTAAAATTCTTGATTGTTCACCCCATTGAATTGTCATCTCTGAATTGCTTCAGCCAGCTCTCTCCGAGATAAATCTGCAACAGAGGTGTTATCCTTAAACAGATGGAATGTGACCTATCAGTGCCACTGGGCCTCAGGGGCAGGGATTGGTCTCTTGTTCTCTTTTATTAGCAGTATAGTCATAACTTTTGAATTGAAGCCTTTATTTCTTTTCAAACCATTTTACCAAAGCCTGAAACATTTCAAACAATAGTAAAAGCTTTACAGAAATGTTTCACTGGATAAAAAAATAAATAAAAATCAAAACCCTGTTAACATTTTTGAGTAACTTGTATTTTTCCAGCAGACCACTGTACAGACAGAGTGTTTCAGCCCAAAAGGTCGCTTTGTTACCCTCTATCCTAACATGCCTATACAGCTTGCTGATACGACTTCAAGAACTACCTCTTAACAGTCTCCTTTGAGACCAAAGTAGAAGCACTCAAATCACAAGGAATCGCTTTCTCCTTTCACCTCAAAGGCTGCTGGCACCAGTGGAGCCGGCACATCTCTGTATCACCAGTTCTGCCTCGACCTGAGCCAGCCACATTCCTGGTCTCCTTGCTGCCAGAGCTCACAACCCTGTACAGATTGGCGAAGGGGCAGTGACAACTCTGTGGATGTTACCATCACAGAGGCAACATTTGTATGGGAGCGGGACAACCTGCTCATGAATTTCCCTTTTTATACAACTGTCAGGCCATACCCAGGCTCAGAATAACCTTAGGATACAGGATGCTGATAATTAAAGTGTTAGATGTCTTTCTTTCTCAGAAGTGGAGTTTTAAACAAAACTGCGTAAACATTGTGTTTCTAGTGATAAAGAGATATTTGTGTCTCTCTCAATAAATAAATAAAACCACAGTCCCTTCCTCTGGCCAAGGAAACTTGGAAACTCTATCAACGTTTCTTTTAAAGAAACCAGATGGCTTGTTGCTAACTGATAGGAGTCAGTCCCTCCCTCAAGGTACGGACATGCTGACTCCATGGGATTTCTAATTAAATTTGAAAAAAAGGTAATCATAATTTCTCTCCCTTGTTTCAAGTCTCTTTGTGATTAAGTGCATAGGCAAAGTACTAATTTAAAACAAAATGTTCACACCTAACCAATAAGTGACCCCTGAAGAAGAGTATGAGGAGTATGATCGCTTAATTCTGGTACAGGCCAAACTATTCTTTGTATCATCAGCATATAAAAAATATATGACCTATAGGGAGCTGCTTTTAAGGGAGGTCTTACACAAACTTTCTAGAATTAATTTTTATGTTTATTTTGTACAATTTGGGTGAGTTTGAATAAATATACAGAAGGTGGATTTTACCTACAAACCTTAAGCGGTGTGATTCAGCTTCGAAAGCATACATATTGAGAACTATCTGAGATGCCACAAGACATCTGAGGTGTTCTGCATGCAGCTGATATATATGACAGAGGATCTATGGGAAACCCATGTGCTTCTGGTGAGGAACTGCAGGTCAGATTAGATACCCTCAGATATCTCACACATCTCTGGATACCTATGTTAAAGCAATTGATTGCAGTGCTGAATTTTAAGAAATCTAAATCTCAGCCTAATTGACTTTTGTGGGGCCAGGATGTTACTCCTAGTTTGTGAGAGCTTCTTGTTGTTTATAACAACATTGGAAGAATATTGGTTAAATATCAACAGTTATGCAGCAACTAAGAATCAACTGTAAAATAAAAAATCAAGAAGTGATACTAGAAACTGAGTCCAGCATTTAGTCAGTATAGCCAAATAACCTGACCAAAAGTAGACGCCAATTTGGAGCAGGTGTTTGGACTACAATCTTTATAAAGCAGCCTAAAAATATGTGTCTAGTGCCCTTAGAAAAATGTCTGAGACTTTTGCACCAGACTGAAAATATGACACAAAAGCTGTGTGAACACCATGGGACTACACAGGATACTTTCTAGTGATTTCAAATGGCAATTCATGCTGAAGTGTGAGCAATTGTATCAAGCCTTGTCTGTGCAGAAAAAAAAAAAAAAAAAAGAAGCCTCTTCAAGAGGATATTTATCTCATCTACCTCAAACATATTTTATGAGAAGATGAACTATTCTTAGGAGGACCCACAACCAGACCTTTGTAAGAGTACCTGGCTTGTGAGTAATTGTTGGCACACTGTACCTGGAGTATTGTGAACTAAGAAAATTACCTTGAGATGTATATGCAGTTACCTCATAAAGGGAATAATGGCAAGCCATTTAGAAAACACTTCACTCTTTATACAAAAACAATGGGTGACAGCTAAAGAGAAGATAAAAAACACTTTTATTTTTAAAAATCTTTCATTTTGAAACTATTGAGTATTTTAATAGTTTTTTGTTAAATGAGACAAAGGAAGCTAATGAAAACTGTATTCCTAAAATAAGAGGAGAAGGGAGAAGCACTTTACAAGGAAAAATATGGTAATATTAATAGAGCAACATGGTTTTAATTAGAGAGTAAAGTAAACATAGAAATATTGAAATAGTATAACATGTTCAAGGCCAAAAGGTGTTGAAATTTTGAGAGGTTAATTGAGAAAAATTTATAGAGATCTGAAATAAAGTTGAAACAGAAAGATTACATCAGATTAATTCTTTAACATTGCTACCAAGCATACCTGGATAGTCAGTTCAGGATTAATTTGAAGTTGGCGTTAGATGCAGCATTAGAAAGCCACAAAGTCATGCTGAAAATATTGGGTAAAATTCATTAGTTTCTATGTTTATGCAGTATTTATGATACCTCTCAAAAATATACTGGTTACCTGTTTCTTTACAGTCATGTGAATTTTCAAAATTCTGTGAAAAGGAGTTAATCTTCCAGAGATCGAAACAAACAAACAACTATAACAGTCATTGAAATATGGCATTGCTAAGATACATTTACAATAAACCTTAGAGGGTTAAAAACTCAAGAATGAAATAGGTAAAAATCAGTCCAAAGTAATTCTTCCAGCTCCTGTTTTGTAAAAATGATAATCAAAAACATTCCTATTTGTTTGATTTGAGCTGAACCAATATTTTTCCTCTTCTGAATTCCCATTAAGGGAATAAATTAAATGTCTCGCTAAATAACCAAATGACAAGCCTACAGTTTGTAACTGTGTGAAAGAAATAAATCTATTACTGGATTAAAAAATTGTTTTAGCTCTACTCCCAGAAAAAAAGTGTAGTGGCTGAAGACATTGGGAACAAAATACTTAAGAAAACTTTGAAGCACCAGAACACAAGAGAGTTGAAAGTATCCAGTTTGTCCCATAATTCCCACTGCTTTCAACATGGGTTTTTTTGTCCGAAGTATATGCTGGATAAGCTCATAAAGATCAATATA
Organism: Fregata magnificens; assembly: GCA_013389945.1. Lineage (NCBI taxonomy): Eukaryota > Metazoa > Chordata > Aves > Suliformes > Fregatidae > Fregata > Fregata magnificens. The sequence continues at coordinate 37,329 of WAAD01019579.1, forward strand.
TTCAGAAGAAGACTTACTGTACAATATAAAGTAGTGGAACACTTGCCATATGAATGCTTCTGAGTAACTATGTGATAAAAATAGCGCATGAGCAGGATTCAGTTATCTAAATAACATCTAGCACTGCATCACATCTGAGGACAAGCGGAGAGAAAGTAAAACAATTATCTAGGCTACTGGTAAGTAGTCTTTCTCATAAAGTGAAAAATAGGGGCTTCATTTGCTACTTGGTCTGTGGGTTTTTAAACCAGCAGTTCTAACAGCACAAGAGAGTGTCCTGCCTACCATCACACAGTGCAGGAATTATGGAGGAGGAGATGTGAAGCATGGTGACCATTTCACTTCTGATGAAGCTATATTGCTCTGTACGGAAAAATGAAAGTCTCATAGAAGTTAGGGCATGATTCTTATTTTAGTAGTTAAGGCACACGCCTTGGAGAAGTATACAAGGGTTTTGTCATTTTCTTCTGGAGTGTTTATACATTTTACACAAAATAATTTTGACTGCAAAACAGAAATACTCTTTCAAATTCAAAAGCATTTGATGCAGACCACACAGTTTGGAAAAGTACCTTTTGCAGAGTGTATAAGCATCCTTTGCCAGATCAGAAAGCATACTCTGGATAAGTAATGTGCCTTGTGTGCCACTTGGACTAATTTAAAGGACTGACTAGATCGTTTGCTATATAGCAGCAATTCATTATTAAATAACACGGACAATTTTTCATATTCAGTGTTCAGAACCATGAGATCCATATGGATTGAAAGACCTTTCTATGGAATCACATTCCCTTCTTATTGCCTATTGAACTAATCCTCTTTCTCGGCCTTTCTTCTAAGGACAGTTCCCACAAGACCTTCAAACATGCAGAATCCCGTTAGAGATCCTTAGGCTGTATCCAAAGCCTGCCAAAGTCAATGGGAATATTCTTACTCATTTCAGTGGCTTTGTTTACAGTCAAAGGACATGAAAGTTGAAGTCCATCATTCATTGCTATCTGTCAATACAGGTATATTTCTTGGAATATGTAGATAGATGCAGACATTTTAAGGCCAGTGGTCTGTGATAAATTAACCTCATCTCTTTTACATATTACAAGACACCTAATTTCATCAAGTCAAATCACGTGTGCATCCAGCACAAAATATTTTTCATTTTCCTTATATGATGTGTGTAAGGCTAGACAATTTATTTGTTCTTTTTTATTTTCTGTTTTATTCTGTTGAACCAGATTTTGTCTTAATGCCTATCACATACTAAACTGCGGAGTATCTTCTGAATCACTGTAGACCAGCCTTGCCTCTTAAACTCTCAGCCTCTTTATTTCAGTAACACGGGAGTAAGACCTACATACCACCCCCTTCTTAGGTCAGCCTTGCCTTGTCTCCTCGCACAGCTGATTGGACATGAGTAGATCTGCCAAATTGTTAGAGGATGTAGTTCACAATAGAGTTAGAAAGTGGTTCAGAACCGCTTCCACCTACAGTCTGGACCAATACACAGTGAACATCTTTCCCATATCCTTTGTGAAAACCCGTGCTGTGGACTTGCAGACTCATGAGAGCATTTCCATTGATCTCAAAAGGAGTACAGATATAAAAAAAAAAGTTCAGCAAGTGTGTAGGTTCATGTGTGTGCGTGCCTTTTGCAGGATCAGGACCCATGAATAAGTTGTTAGAACTGAAGTACATTTTCATAATATTTTACCAAAATCCTGCAAATTTAAGGGAGCTCTATCTTTCTTGAAAGATAAACTCTAAAGTGCACACATAGAAACTAATCAGATTTGTCAGCTAACGAATTCTACTTTAAATAAATGTGATTAGATAAAACACAGATTCACACAGAACCAGTAGGAGTTAGATGGCAAACCACTCCATTGAAATAAATAGGCTTCAAGAACTATGCCGATAGCTATGTTAGTTATCGAATCCTATTTATTTTGCTTTTGCAATTGCAATTTCTTTAGAAGAGGAGTCATTGTAATGTGGGGAGGCCAGCCACCAAGTCTCATTAATTTCAAAAAAGATTTAGTTAGCTATCAAATCCCATCTCATTCATTTTAGCTTATACTGTGTTAGCATTTTAACTAATAGTGTTAATGGCATTATTCCCATTGACTTCAAGAGATACTTTAAAAAAAAAAGAAAAAAGGAAAAGAAATAGATGAGAAAAAGGAAAAAGAAAAGAAAAAGAAAGAGAAAAAGGAAAAGAAAAAGGAAAAGGAAAAGGAAAAGAAAAAGAAAAAGAAAAAGAAAAAGAAAAAGAAAAAGAAAAAGAAAAAGAAAAAGAAAAAGAAAAAGAAAAAGAAAGAGAAAGAAAAAGCAAAAGCAAAAGAAAAAGAAAAAAGAACAAGAACAAGAAAAAAGGAAAAGAAAAAGGAAAAGGAAAAGCAAAAGGAAAAGGAAAAGCAAAAGCAAAAGAAAAAGGAAAAGGAAAAGAAAAAGGAAGAGGAAAAGAAAGAGAAAAAGAAAAAGAAAGAGAAAGAGAAAAGAAAGAGAAAAAGAAAAAGAAAGAGAAAGAGAAAAGAAAGAGAAAAAGAAAAAGAAAGAGAAAGAGAAAAGAAAGAGAAAAAGAAAAAGAAAGAGAAAGAGAAAAGAAAGAGAAAAAGAAAAAGAAAGAGAAAGAGAAAAGAAAGAGAAAAAGAAAAAGAAAGAGAAAGAGAAAAGAAAGAGAAAAAGAAAAAGAAAGAGAAAGAGAAAAGAAAGAGAAAAAGAAAAAGAAAGAGAAAGAGAAAAGAAAGAGAAAAAGAAAAAGAAAGAGAAAGAGAAAAGAAAGAGAAAAAGAAAAAGAAAGAGAAAGAGAAAAGAAAGAGAAAAAGAAAAAGAAAGAGAAAGAGAAAAGAAAGAGAAAAAGAAAAAGAAAGAGAAAGAGAAAAGAAAGAGAAAAAGAAAAAGAAAGAGAAAGAGAAAAGAAAGAGAAAAAGAAAAAGAAAGAGAAAGAGAAAAGAAAGAGAAAAAGAAAAAGAAAGAGAAAGAGAAAAGAAAGAGAAAAAGAAAAAGAAAGAGAAAGAGAAAAGAAAGAGAAAAAGAAAAAGAAAGAGAAAGAGAAAAGAAAGAGAAAAAGAAAAAGAAAGAGAAAGAGAAAAGAAAGAGAAAAAGAAAAAGAAAGAGAAAGAGAAAAGAAAGAGAAAAAGAAAAAGAAAGAGAAAGAGAAAAGAAAGAGAAAAAGAAAAAGAAAGAGAAAGAGAAAAGAAAGAGAAAAAGAAAAAGAAAGAGAAAGAGAAAAGAAAGAGAAAAAGAAAAAGAAAGAGAAAGAGAAAAGAAAGAGAAAAAGAAAAAGAAAGAGAAAGAGAAAAGAAAGAGAAAAAGAAAAAGAAAGAGAAAGAGAAAAGAAAGAGAAAAAGAAAAAGAAAGAGAAAGAGAAAAGAAAGAGAAAAAGAAAAAGAAAGAGAAAGAGAAAAGAAAGAGAAAAAGAAAAAGAAAGAGAAAGAAAAAGCAAAAGCAAAAGAAAAAGAAAAAAGAACAAGAACAAGAAAAAAGGAAAAGAAAAAGGAAAAGGAAAAGAAAAAGGAAGAGGAAAAGAAAGAGAAAAAGAAAAAGAAAGAGAAAGAGAAAAAGAAAAAGAAAGAGAAAGAGAAAAGAAAGAGAAAAAGAAAAAGAAAGAGAAAGAGAAAAGAAAGGAAAAAGGAAAAGAAAAAGGAAAAAGGAAAAGAAAAAGGTAAAGAAAAAGGAAAGGAAAAAGGAAAAGAAAAAGAAAAAGGTAAAGAAAAAGGAAAAGAAAGAAAAAAGAAAAAAGGAAAGGAAAAAGGAAAAGAAAAAGGAAAGGAAAAACAGAAAGGAAAAGGAAAAGAAAAAAGAAAAATGATTTGACAAGCTACATTCAAATAGGTTCAGGATATAAAAAAATACTAACCGAAGAATCTTTATATCACAATTATGTTACATAAGATATCCATGCTCACATATTCACACACACACACACATATATGTCTTATAAGCACATACAGCTACTACCATTCACCACCACAGATTTTGTGATGTGTTCATTTAAACTGATTTTAGTAATACATTGAAAAGTAATGTGAGTTTACAGATTAAGTTGGGTCCCAATTTAATATGGACTGTTTCACATAATTTTCAGTTTCCTGGTTGGAAAACAGGTGCTTAGTTTGAGGAACAATCCAAGTTTGGCTAACCCACCTAGGTTTAGTAGGTTTAGTATTTGGATTTGAATTGTTCACGCTAAACACAAAAAACCCTCCAAACTTTTCAGTTGAATTGTAAAACAAAAAAAATTTAAAAAAATCATTTGGAAAGCTCTAAAATCTGAAACTTGTGGAGCTTCACACAGTGATTCTACAATGTTAATTTGCTTACTCCTATTCTGTGTTATTCTGCTTCCTGTTCTCTCAGGCTGCACTTAACATTACTAAATAAAATACATCAGAGATCTTTTTTTCAGCTGTAAGGAAAGTGGCATATCATCTATAGGAAATAATCTATTTTTAGAAAGAGATGCATGACATTGGGTGCAGGTGCCCAGGTGCTGCTAGAAGGGAGCTGCAGGGAGGACCTCTGTGAGGAGAGGCCGGGGCTGCCCCATGCCGGACACAGTCAGTTCCAGCCAGCTCCAACCAACCCACCACAGGGCACGGCTGAGCCCCTCGGCCAAGGTGGTGGTGCCTCAGGGAAAGTGTATTTAAGAAAGTTTTTATTTCTCACCATTGTATTCTATTTTTGATTGGCAAAAAAATTAAATTCATTTTTCCCAGGTCAAGTCTGTTTTGCCTGTGACACTAATTGGTAAGTGATCTCCCTGTCTTTATCTCGACCCATGAGCTCCTCCATCTTATTTTCTCCTGCTATGCTGGTCAGGAGAGCAGCTGGGTGGGCTTCTGGCAGCCAGCCAAGGTCAACTCACCACAATGTACAAACTTATCTTCACTCAAAAATGATGTTCAAAACATTATTTTCCCAATACCTCCAGCTGCCAACAACAGAAATAAATTTTTAAAAAAAACCCAACAACGAACCAACAACAACAACAAAAAAACCCCACCCCAAACAAAAAACAACCCCCACAAACTTCTGGAGATTGTAAAGGGCTAACTAAGAAAAAATATTTTTGGAGGCAGCTTGCTAAGTGTTAATATATCACTGATAAAAACACTGATCAAGGAAGTAATGAAGTTGTTTTATGGCAAGCAACTGTTACCCCACTGATTTAACACTGAAGCACAAGATGATTAAAACTCTATCAAACAATTGGCATAGTAGAAAGACAGGATGGGATTAATCTCACTTAACTATAGCCATCTGAATGTTAGCTGCTAGTGTAAGAGACTTGGCTACTCTCATTCTACATGAAAGAAGATAGATGTTTCCAGAAGGTGGCTTGGTTCATCCTGAAATAAGTTTGTAAAAGGAGGAGAGACCTGACAGAGGGTCTTGTCTAATTTAACCAACTTTTTCATACAGGTGAAATAGGAAATCATCCATTCTACTGCACTACCTCAAACTGATTTTTTTTTACTTCAATATGTGTTTTCATATTCAAGTTCTCTACAGTATGCTTCCTTATAGACTTGTCTCATTCTTGTTTTTATCAATATTTTTTTCCTTTTATATACATTATGTCATTATGTTTAGGTTTTGGCTTACTGTTTGCAGTTTTTTTAAACAATATTTAAGTTTTATTTTTGATAGGTCAGTTAAATTAATCTGAAATATGTTTGGGATTCAAGTGTAGATTCAAAAAACCTAAATTTAGTATTTACAATATAGCAGTCTACAAGTGATTACAGGTCCAAGCTCCATTATACTCAGGAGAGATAGGATACTTAGTATCTGGTGTAATTTGATATGTTCAAACATATCAAGACTTCTGAGACAGGCAGATATGACACAGGACGTACTGGAAGTACATACCCTTCTGAAGCTAAAGGTCAAGTGTGATACCCTGAGTCTGCCATTTCAGATGGTATTATGTATGTATGTTTAGGCAAATAGATTAGGTTTCCTGCTGATAAGTAGATACCTACTCTGTAAACCCTTAAATTTAGGTGCTGAAATGTGATGCTTTAAGAAAAAAAAAAAAAAAAGTATCTTACTCCCAGATGTCACACTGTCCATTCTTCTCCAAAATATTCCAGAGAAAAGCTAGCATGTTTAATAATGCTGCAGTGGATACTGCTGCATTTATATAGAGTAGCCTTATTCACAATTCCTTGTAATAATAAGATTCTGAGCCTGATAAGAACATCTGGTTACAGCCATAATGTAAATAAAATAACTGGGCCAAAATCCAGAGACACACAAAATCATCATAACATTAAGGTGAAAAGAAACAATCCACATATTTATGTTTAAAGAACATAATATTTCTCCTTTTCCAAGACAGCAGCCTTTGTGAGAAGTAAAAAGCAGCGAATGCCACAAAGTTTGAGCTGTTGACATGATCCCATGTTACATTTTCCTATGGCAAAAAATGGTCTAGGTGCTTATGTAGTTGGAAAACTACTGACAAAGTGTTAAGCAGAGGATCACAATCTTACTGGAAAAATGAGGGAGATATAGAAAAATGAGAAAAGAGTGACCTAGGTCTATCTCATATTTCCATTACTGATTTTAACAGTTAAAGAACACATATTCTTAATGGATCTCACCCTATAAATGACACCAAGCTGCAGAGGAAAGGGATGTAAGGAGCTTTTGGGAGTAGAATTCAAAAATATTTAAGCAAATTAGATAAACCGTCTTAAGGAAAACGCATGCAATTCAATAAGTACAAATGCAAAGTACTCTTCCTAGACAAAAATTACTACACAAATACAAGATAAGTGAAAGTACTACTAGGTATTACTTAAGTAGAAAAAATCTGGAAGTAACATGAATGAAAAGCTAAATGAGGCAGCACAGGATTCCATGAACACGTGATACCCAGGTCTGCTTGAGAATAAAACAGCTACCCATCCACATTGGCTGTCTTCGTATGTTCCTCACAGAGTTTTGGGGGCATGTCTGCCAGTCCCTAAGGGCTTACTCTCTTTCCAGCAATTATTTACTTGCAGTATGGGCTGGGAGGGGGAGAATCCTATGCCCCTAGCTAGCTCATGTGTTCTTGTGGAAGGCAATAGGATCTGGAAGAAGAGAAAAGCTGATGCCCCTCCGCAGACACTCTAGAGTTTTTCACAGAAAACTCACACATGGTCTGCCACAGGACAGATGAGATGTGTAAATAGCTTGCATTTGGGTGGTGTATTTGGCCAGGATTGTGTATTGGAAGCAACCAGGGATTCAGACTGCTCTCAGGTGCAGTCTCAGCTACGATGAAGATTCAGCCAGTTAGATCAATTTTATGGTCCTGACAGGAGTTTGGTTTTGTAGTTAATTTTATGACCATGACAGCATTTTTACTTATGTGGCTATTGTAATAAGAGTAACATATTTCAGAAATTCTCAATAATGAGTCTGGTTACATTTCTGGAAACGTAAAATAAATAAAAATAGAATAGTAAGGTAATGCAAGAGTAGATACAACTCCAAACCTATTGGCTTCCTGATTTATAGTTTCCTGGGACTTCTTCATTTCTGAAAATGCAGTCTATTCAAACTTTTCTCATGTAATTTCAGTGTACCTGAGCAGCTGTCATCCTGTGTCATTATTTTATAACCAACATTTGCTGTCTACACCTACGTATGTTTAGCTGGTAAATACCTGTTATGTTTCAACTTCAGTTTTCTGCTTTTTTTATATGAGGATATTTTCATTGTCAAAGAAATACAAAACAACACAGATACTTGTTATGTACATGTACATCAGACGTGTAATTTTCCATAACCATAAATAAGAGCTTGAATAACCTTGATCTTCTATTCTGTCATATTGTTTTTAAGGTGATGTAACACCATTGACATCAATGGACTTACCCCAGTATGAAATTGGTGTAATGGAGTGGAAAATCATTGCCGAAATCTCTAAGGGGATATTCAAAGTTCCCTTTACGGTAAGCCGTGTATTAGACTGGAAGAACCATAGTTCGTATTTCCATGTTTTGATGTGTATATCGAATGATGAAGAACTGTAAAACACTCCAAATGGGAAGCTATTCGTAACATTTTTTAATTAAACATGAAATACTTCATTTTAAAATTATAGTTTTTGCTGTATGTTTAAGTATCTACTCAATGTCACAATTAATTTTGACTTTGGAGAAAAATATGGTGTGTAGCAATTTAATTTGATACTATACACTACTAGAGTCAACATAATTTGTTGAAATTGAAATGAAATTAGTTGGTTTGTCTTTTTCAACTGAATAATAAATGGAAAAGGAGCTCCATTTGTGACCAACTTTTATAAAGCTACTTAGCAGATGAGATCAAGATTTCACAAGCCTGAGTGTTCATGTAAGTATTGGTCATAGTTAACTCCTAAATTAGTAACTGTATGTAGGTCTTTGTATTTCTCAAGTAATTTTCCTGAGAGAAGTCAGATTAAACTGTCTTGATTTTCTTTCCCTAATTATGAGATCAACACATGAATATCAAGAGGAAAATAAGGATATTATGCATCTGTTCTGTTTCATACTTCATTTCCTATGAATTTCTGTTACAAGATGATGAAAATATGAACCACAAACCACTTTTTTTTTTAGAGTGACACACACGGCTTCATTCTCCTTTCACCTCTACAAAAAGTGAATCTAGCTTTCAAAGCAAAAATGATAATTGAGCAGAACTGTATTGGTGGGAAGCGTTGATAACAATGTGGTTTTTGACCACCTTGTGAAATTTTATTACAGTTAGGAAGAGCTTTGTCAAATCAGTTGTATATAATTTATTTTATTCTTCCATTACTTCATATTGAAAAGAGGCAAGATCCTGTTTTTTTGGCTATCAGTGAATAAAACATTTCCTGAATATTTTAACTTCCTTAAGAAGGCAAACTTTTTTTCCTATCGTTTTTTTTTCTGTCAGTATTCATTCTCACACAGAAAGTACTGTTTATAGCCTTGATCACTTTCATTTAAAAATTTTTACTCATAAAAAAACCTAGGAAAAACTTATTCTCTTCACTTTGTTTCTTATACACTGTATTTTTGAACCATTGGTGAGAAAATTCTCTCTTAAGCAAAACAAAGATGTAGTTAAATGAAAGGGAACAGTGCCAAAACAAAAATCCTGTGTGATTTCCTTTTGTAAAATGTCACACAGAAACATGCATCTGGAAGTGTTCCACAGACAGCAGTAGTGGTTTTGTGGATATTTTTCACTTGACATGGGGTACTTTGCATGTACTAAATATGGAAGACTTAATTCCCAGTCTCCTGTGCTTTGTCATGTCGTTTTCCCCTGGGAAATGTGCTATCACATCAGAATTATCCATTCATTTGTAGTTGCACTTTTATATTTGTTTCATGGAGGGGACTAAGGATGTAATGGGCAAGGCAGCAGAGACTGCTGTTAACAAGGTCCTAATTTGCTTTCTCAGCGTCAGAAATGACTCAGGAAAACTTCCTGGTGCAGCTCTGTAGAGTATTATGGCAAATTATTTACTCTTTGCCAACCATTTGTACTGATGTATCTCTGTTGACGTTGGTTTCAGATAGTGTTTATGGCTGATATTCAAACTGGCTGTTTTATATTTGTCCAGCTTGCTTCCAGAGCAACCCAAAGTCAGATTTCAATAGAGATTGTGGCCCTCTGTATGAATTGTACTGATCTGGGATCATCCTATTCCTAATCGGCTGTGCATCTGAAAACCTCAGTAATTTCAGCTGGCATTTTTGTTGCCTAGAGATTTAGGCCTGAGTCCTAATTAACTATTTCAATTTAGGTTTTGTGTCTGATTTTGATTAAGAATATCTGGAAGAGAAAGGTTTGTTTTCTCCAGATACGTTTTTTATTTTATCTTCACATTCTTTGAATTTAATTCATTTCCTCATTAATCTTTATTTAATGACCGTTTTCTTTTGTCAATAGCTACAGAATATCTTTATTAAATTAAAATGACATTTGTAGTAGTTTCTCACTTCTCGCTTTTCGTCAGTCTCGTGAGTGTAAATATCGGTCGTAAAAATGTATATATTAATAATTCTTTGAATAAAGTCACCTTGGAAGCCAAATTTTCTGCTCTGTGCTTATAAATTGATTATAACTATTGTCAACTACTTCTTGAAAAAATAGGTGGGATGAAGATTTTGAAGTCATGCTTGAATATTTGTTAATACTATGTGTGTCTAGCTCTCTTTCAGAACATTAGTGTTTATTTACTCTGCTAGCAGGATTCTTTATTTGTTGGTTTCAATTTGTTTTGATTAATCTGACAAAACTATCCTGAACACTGCTCTACTGCTTGGTTAAGACAAACTAGTGCTGTTCTGAATTGTTCCAGCAGCAAAGAGCAGTGAAAGAATGTCTCTGGATATTTCTCAATGAATTTTAGTCTGCATGTGCTAGCCTAACCCTACATACCTTTGAGACTTATATACACAACCCCTTCTCATTCAGGCTGTGCGGGAGGGGGAAATTTTTGTCACTCAGTTTATTCTCACTACCCACTAGCTGGCAGTCATCCTACAGCTTTTCGGTCACTGGCATTGTTCATGTGAGTGTTCCCTAGTATAGCACGGGCAAAATCAGTTGTATTGGCGCAAATTTCTTAATTAAACTGGTCAAGCTAGCCTGTAACAGACCAGAGAGTGCTCTCACACAGTGCTGCTAGAAAAAGTGTGTGTGGAACTGCCCCTAGCAAGGGACTGGTGATGTGCAGCTGGGGATGCAATTATTTTTCCACGATTCTACTTGGATTTGCACTGGTCAAACCTTGTTTTGATATTAGTAACCTTTCTGAGTTAGTCTAATCTTATTAGGACAATTCTAGAATTCCCCATCAGCTGCATTGTACTGTATGACTAATCAATTTCAGCTGGACTATTTATAAACACAGACATCTACTTATGCAGCTGAGTAAGAGTTGGCATAACTGAGCTTTAACAGATGTCCAAATTTCAAGATGCTGGGCCTAGTTTTTGCCTTGCACTGGAATGTCACTGAAATAAAAACTAGTATGACTGGAGATAAATCCAACGTTCTTATCACAGAGTATTTAGCAAAATGTTCTTTTTTTTTACTTTGCTATGATTCTGATCATAGAGTTTCTTTTAATAGAATGATTGAGACCCTGTTTTACCAATCTATGAATATCAAGTGTAAGTAAAGTGTTTATTAATAAAAAGAAATATTGCTAAATTTTGAAGCTGTCATTAGCTGATCATAAATGAATACTTTTCTAAAGGAGTTGATTCAATCATGTATTTTTAGAGGACTGTGATATTAAGAAGGAGAAAAAACCTAATAACTGACAGAGGTCTCCGTTACATAAAAAAGAATTGAAAAATGGAAGAATATCAGAAAGAGCGAGCCACATGCAATCATGGAGGAGACAGATACATCAGTGCAAAGTTGTCACAGTTCAGCTCAGGATCAAGCTGGCTGCAGGAATCATCATAAATATCTGACATGTTGAGGTTAAAGAAAGTATCTGAGCATTACAATGACTTGGTAATAGAACGAGGTTTGAGTGTACAGATTTGCTGAACACTTAAAACTCCTGGGCTTTTTCAATTAATTGATAATTATTAATAGTTTATTTTTTTGTTTTCTAATTTAATCTAGAGAGGATAGGGCTTTAAAATTATTTCATTCTTAATTTAATTTTGTTAGTGGTATTTGGAAAGGTTGAATAATTTTAAGAAGGAGTTTGATTCAATATTGTGACTTAATATTATAATACATCACCTAACATTTAGAGATCAAAATCATCTTGGAAGATTTCAAGTTAATAAATTTTGCTTATGGAAATTCTTAATGTAGAAATCTATGAATGTTTTTGTAGTATGATGATAATATGAAAATACATTAAAAATGAATAAAGCAGGTGAAAATATTTCCTCTGCAAATGTAAGCTAGTGTAATGTCAGCACAAGATACCGGCTAATGTACATTACAGTTCTGTAAACCTTGGTTTCCCTGAAATTTGAAGTTCTCACAATGGGAAGAAATGCATCAACTTATATATTGAAAGAGATTTTCTTATTTCTTCCGCTGAGTTGTAAACTCCAAAAATTGTTTAAGGTTATAAATGTCTTTATTAAAATTACGATTTCAACCTAATTTATTTTAACAAGAATTGTAATGTATTCTGCCCTTTGATCTCTTAGCTTGAAACGCTGCCTGTTGTTCCATTATTCCACCATCCATTTGCAGATAACAATACATCAGAACCTTTTTCTTGCTGCAGAAACAATGCCCTTTATTTGAGAAAGGACATTGTTTTGACAGATAAAGTAGGCATTTGATAAATTGGAACAGGTTCTGAATTATTTTGAGGGGAATGTGTGCTACATCTGTCTGCTGATTTTCCACTGAAGCAGTGCTTAACTTTCTTGTCTGTTTGTGATTTATTGAGCTGCAGAAAAGGTTAGGAAAATTTCATGGCTCTTCTCTTATAATTTGTAAGTGAATCAAAAAGCATTTGTTACTGTTTATGATGCTCAAAAGACAGAATTACCCCCAAACATTTATCCACAACAAAGACGGTAGTGACAACAACAACAAAGGTAAACAAAATAATGATCTTCTAAATTATTAATAATACAAATACAACACAGAAAACAAATTCAGCTGTTGAAATGCATGGAATGTTAATAAAGTTTTGAGTGTCTACCTAGACATATTTTTAAAGGCTAAATTAATGTAAAAATGGCCACTATTAATGAGGTAATTACAAGGAGTCTTATTACATATATGTTTCCAAAATACTTTTATAGTTTAGTAATATTTATCAAGAACTTCTCACAAACTGATGTAAAATTCTGGCCACAAAGAAGTCAAAAGATTTATGTTACTCAGCATTCAGGTCTGAATTTAATTGCTGGAACAGAGATTATTTTTTATTGTTTTAGACATTCTAGGGATCCTACCTGACCTGTGAATGCTGAAAAGGCCATTACATATAGAAGTCTTAAATAAACTATGGCATTTCAAATAATATGCTTATATTTAGGCAACCAAATCGAACTGTAAGGATGAAATCCAGCTTCAAACTGTTGATCCTAAAATTCAATGTAGGTTTTCACCTATGAGCCAAGTTTTTAAGCTTTCATTACAGTTAATGGAGAATTAATATGTCCAGGGTAATCTGGTGACCACTGTAAGTCAAAGAGATTTAAAAGCTCCATACAGTTATCTGAATATTACTGTCTAGTGTTATTTGAAACTTCTTAGGATGTCAGAATTATCTGTATTAGACAAGGGAAGGAAAAAAAAAGGAAATCCACTCTGTCCTGAACCAGCAGTCTCAGGCCAGGTGGAATAACGTGACGAAAATTTCAGGCTGCCCTGTCAGCCCTGTGCATATGCCTTTGACAGCTGCATGGGTTGTAAATGGCATGAGACACCCCTGCAGAGTGTGCAGCCGAATGAAGCACCATTAACTGCTCTGAAAAAAACATCAAGGTGAGTGTCAGTTGACTAAACATAGGTGTCCAGTAACATTTGAGATTCCCATTATCCTGTCTGGCATCCAGCTGCTGCTTCAGAGGAACATACATCTCCCATAGGTCCTTTTTCATCTCTACCCTTCTTACATAGATGTCTTACTTCCTTAGGGCACTAGGTACATAATTGACCAACCAAATTCAACTCCTAGATTTCTCTCTGTGGAGGAAAAAGTGCTCCTCCTGAGGGACAACTCATCCCACATAGCTAAGCACTTATTTTAGGATGGGATTAGTAAAGCTTTGGAGTACAGAGGAAACCTACATGACTATTATGCTAGTTATCTACATTACTGAGGATTGAAGCTGGAGGAAACCACTAGTTTTATCATTTTATTTGTATGAAAATAATTTTGATGTTTTCTATTTTTCTCTCCTTCCCTCTTTTTTTTTCTTCACTCTCCTTATATTAGTTGATACACATCCTCATCATAATGAATATTAGACATATACAAAAATATAGAATAATAGATAAGATGTCTCTGTGGTGTTCACAAAGCATATCCCCTTCATTCACTGAAACACAACTATTGCATATGGCCTTTCTTTTGAGACTTAACCCTCAAAAGTTAAACTTGCTTGTTTGCTTTTGTCCTGGTTTTCAGGTGGGATAGACTCACAGAATCACAGAATCACAGAATCGCAGAATGGTTGGGGCTGGAAGGGACCTCTGAAGATCATCTTGTCCAACCCCCCTGCTTGAGCAGGTTCACCTAGAGCAGGGGGCACAGCACTGCGTCCAGGCAGGTTTTGAATATTTCCAGAGGAGAAGATTCCACAACCTCTCTGGGCAGCCTGTTCCAGTGCTCTGTCACCCTCACAGTAAAGTTTTTTCTCATGTTCAGCTGGAACTTCCTGCGTTCTAATTTGTGCCCATTGCCCCTTGTCCTGTCATTGGGTGCCACTGAGAGTTAATTTTCTTCCCAGTAGCTGGTATAGTGCTGTGTTTTGGATTTAGGATGAGAATAATGTTGATAACACACCAATGTTTTAGTTGTTGCTAAGTAGTGCTTACACTAGTCAAGGATGTTTCAGCTTCTCATGCCCTGCCAGTGAGAAGCTGGGAGGAGGCACAGCCAGGACAGCTGGCCCAAACTGGCCGAAGGGCTATTCCATACCATATGACATCATGCTCAGTACAGAAACTGGTGGGAGTTAGCCGGTGGCAACAACCGCTGCTCAGGAACTGGCTGGGCATCAGTCAATGGGTGGTGAGCAATTGCATTGTGCATCACTTATTTTGCATATTCTATTATTATTATTATTATTATTATTATTATTACTACTATTATTATTATTATTATTTTCCATTCCTTTTCTGTCCTATTAAACTGTCTTTATCTCAGCCCACATTTTTTGTTTTTTCCCCTGATCCTCTCCCCCATCCCACTCTGGGGGGGGGTAGTGAGAGAACGGCTGTGTGGTGTTTAGCTGCCTTCCGGGTTAAACCACAACACTTTCTTCTTCTTCCACCAACTTTCTGCTGTTGGTGTAACTCCCATGCTGTATATATTTAAAAATTCTTCACATAATTTTCTTTGTGGTACCAGGTTTACTTTGATGAAACTATAAATTCAACTTGTTGAATTATTGATTATTAGGCAGAATTTCCAGAATTTTCCTACTACATCAAACAAATGGCTCTTTTAAGTTCTCTGTTGAAAGCTGGGACAGACATTTGTTTGGGCTAATGTTCATTTTACTAACTTTATCTAAAACAGCTAGCTTAAGCTAATTGTACTTGCTATCTCTATAGTTAGTGGAAACAGACTAGTACTTCTAAAGAGTGATACATACCAGACTAAGACTTGTTTAAAACACTGAAGAGATATCACTCTGTGTAAATGGTCTATTGACCCTTAGGACAGTCTCAAAATTACTAGTTGCTTATTTTAGCATGGACAAAGAACTACTAGGCATCTCATAAATCTCAGACATATGGGGCATTTTATTCATTTCCAACTCAAATTTTTTGTCTTAGACTTTGTATTCAAACAGGTTTTTATCTCAGGCTTTTAGGAAGAAGTTGGGAAAAGGAAAAAGACGGCATCAGCTAATGTTTACCATTGCTCACTGGTAGTCCTGCAGGTTTTCTAAGGAAGCTACACATTGTAATATTATTCAAAATGTATATCAGTATTGTATCCTCATCTTGTACCATAAGATGTACTATAAGATAACTACATAAGACAGTGCAACTTTTGAGCAAATGTTTGGGTGGGTGTGGAAGTTGATGAAGTTTGTAGCCTTCTAAGTTTGATGAAGCTTGTGTGCTGAAGTTAGGCCTTCTAAGTTCAACGGGAATGACCCAACTACTAAGGTTTCAGTTCCCAATTCTTGTCACAAGTATAATTTTTTCTTCCAGAAAGAATCATACATAAGGCACACCATTGTATTAAACTTCCCACTGAGTGCGTTTGTTTGCTTGTTTGTTTTCCTGCAGAAAGGGCCAATATGGCCATATCTTATACACAGAAAGCATATATGGAATTGTGTTCACTGGTGGATGTAAATTCAGTAGTTATCCATCCGGGATTTGGTTTTGGTACCAATTTGTTTTTCCATTTGAGAATTATTGCAAACAACTGGCAAAATGATGTGATGCACCTCACAGGTTTAAGTTATACAGCTACATTGTAAATGCCTGATCCTATTTTCATTATAAATTATTTATTTATTGCTTGGCATCAAAAATTGAGTGTATTCAGTTGTTCCCAATGATGACAGCTGCTATGGAACGGATAAGATATATTGGCAAACCATACTCCACAGAAACAGGAAAATATTTCTTAAGTTTTTTGATATCCAGCTGTCCCCAAGCAACCAAAACTGCACACTCAATAATAAGAAGGTGCAATGCAATAAAATATCCTGCAAGTTTAAAAAATTTTTTTGTTCAATTCTATAACTTAAAATTGTCCATTTTCTTTTTTTTTCTTTTTTTTTTTTTTTTGAGTGGGGGTTCCCAGTTGCATTTGCTTTATAACATATTGGCCAATATGTATAATATGAGAATGAGAGTTGTTAAAGTATATTCTGGGTGGTAGGCTTCCAATTCATATTATATTTTTAAGGTTTTGAGGTGACACCCACAAAAAAGATAAAAGAGAAGAGAAAGAGCAATGCATTCTCTTCCAAGCAAATGTAGTCCTTACTCTGGATCGAGTTCTGTACATGAGTGTGATTAAGAAGCATTCATCGCTCAGACTTTAAGGGAAATATTTCTCCCAGCATCGCTGTTTGACTGACAACAAAGTTACCAAAGCTTTTGAAGGGTACTGGGTTAGGGTATTCCCAAATAACCACATGCCATTGAAAGTCAACAAAAAGTTCATGGAAGTGAATGTATGTATAATGAATGAATGAATGTATAAGTAAATTAATTAAATTCTTGATATCTAAAACTAGGAACTGGTGAAAAAAAACCCACTATGTTAAACGTAAGATATTTACTAATTGTTCAACAACCCTCTATCTACTAATTAAGTAGAGATTTTGAAAGATAACTTAATTGAAGACTACATATGTTTCTTTCAAAAAACTAAAGACAAACACTTCAGCTTTTCAGCTTCATTTTCCTCTTTTTTATTGCCCCTGACTGAAACCATTATCTGAATTTTGCTTGAATTTGCAAATATTTTTTGATGGATACAATTTTTATTTGGGGGAAGGGAGGAACACACTGTCTGCTGTTACCATTCCACTGTGTTAAAAACAAAACAAAATGAAACATATGTTTTAAAAAGGAACTTAAAGTTCTTTCTCTAGCTATATTTACTTACCTTTCCAGTGACAATTACCATCCTCTGGCAGCTGTGGCAATGAAAGAGACATTTAGGAATGTCTGTTTTTCAGACATTCCTAAATGTAGGAGCTGAGATGCAAAAATGCATACCATGTTAGCAGAAATGGCAGAGAACAGAATATGTGTGGAGAGACAAGAACAGGAATGGATGACACCCATGGATACACTGTCCATTCTCTGTTGTTACTGACATAAGGGTGGTAGCTGCTATCAGTAGAAGGAGGAAAAGAGGTAAGACAATAACATTTCAAACTTGTCAAAACTATTTGTAATATTTGTGCTCTTAGCTCTCTATGAGCAGACATAGAGCTAGAGTGGCAGGGAAAAAAAACCCCAAAAAGCTACCCCAAGACAACAACAACAAAAAAACCCACCACAAAACCCCCATACCCTACTTCCATTCTTCAGCTATCCCAATTCACAGTCTCATACACCAATATAATGCATGAAGCATAATAGTAAAATTCATTTTGAAAATATACATGCTACTCCACTAGATTAGAGCTGTGGATGGCTAAGGCACAGGCGCCTTTTTCTGCTGTTTGCGAGTTGTCATCCTAACACCTGCTCAGACTGCCTGCTCACATTGCCCTGCACTCTGGTCTTCTGAATGCGTACTGAAATAGTGAAGGTCAAATCTTGTTTTTACTTTCAGCGACCTCTGTGCTTAGTCTACAGCCAAGTGGTATTGAGGTGACTTATTTATTGTTTAAAATCCTTATTCCCCTTTGTGTTTTAGCAAACATCCTGCTGAATGAATAATAAAAGACTTATGTTCAAAGACAGAGGGATATTCAGAAGGAAGCAAGTGACTGTAGAGCTGGTAATGTGATGTTATGGTTAGGGCTGGAATGGCATTTTCATTCTAAGTAGCATTTTTCAAATGCTTTTCATTTCACTACCTGTCAGGAGGATATTTCTCATGCTTATTCTCCCCCTCAACACAGTATTTTGGAAAGACTGGTAAAATTCCATTGAGATATATTTGAGAATTTAATATTGAAAATGTATTTTCACTACCTAGAGAATTATTCAGAGTCTTCTCTCATTCTCAGATAGTTCAGTATGTTTTATTTAGAATACTATAAGGACTGGTTCTACAAAACCAGTCAACTTTTAATGAAGTTGATATTAGTGGAAGTATGCACAATGTTTCAGACTAAGTTTGTCAAGGGCTCAGAACAACTTCCCATGCCTTATTTGATTACCTTTATTTTTGGAAATACATATTTTTATTTTTTTAAAAAAAGATATTTCACATGCTTAAGGATCTCTTATCTCTCTGCATATCACTGTGCAGTTTATAGAGGAAGAATGAACATCTAACATCTGGCATCAAATAGGGATGCCAAACTGAAAATGGATCATATTTTACAGACTCATCAAATACTAAACTTCTTTATAGCTCTAGTCATGGCAGTGGAATAAGTCCTTCCATTATGAACTTCTCCATTAACAGAGTGTTAATACCTTTTCAGTATCAATATATTTTGTTGGCTTTTTTTTTAATTTATTTCTGCTTTCTAACCCAGATCCTTTTCTGGGTAAAAGGGAAAGGACAGGTGAACAATGCAGACCTGTGAGGAACAGTAACCTTCTATCCCTATCAACTGCAAGTAGATTTTCTCCTAAAACAGACTTTGTGTCAGAAAGAAAAAATTGCAGCATGTTAAGCTGGGACAGTTGAATCTCTCTCTACCCCCTAGCAGCCTATCCCACTTGTGGAAGATGCCACCACAGGAACAGGAAGAGCTGAATTGCTCTTCAGCATTTTCTTGAACTTACAGCCAGTCACATTAAGGTAAACTAATGTTGAATTCAAGTTTCTTTAACACATTAGACTTGCCATAGGGACAGCAGCCTCCAACAACAGTCTGGGGCAGATATATGAGATGAAAAATGCTTTTGTTTAATCCACAGCCAAATATGTGTCAACACTGTTAATGTCAATTGGCATAACTACATTCAGGTCACCAGCAGAGGGTCTAAGTACACAGATTTAAAAAAAATCAAACAACAAAAGCCAAAAAACCAAACCAAAACGAAAAGCTAGGAACATTTTGTGTGATCCATAAGCTTAAAGCTCTTTAAAAGCAGATCACTCCACCATAGTCAATGATGCTGAAAGAAAAAGGAAAAAAAAAGTTTGAGACTTATCTGATTTACAGAATCTTTTTATTATTATTATTTTCGCCACTGTGTAAGCTGTCATCTGATAAAAATCTATTGTCTATTTGTCTATTACAAGAAAAAATATTTCTCTTGCAAACTGTTGCCATCAGACACTGTGGAAAACTCATGAGACATTAACTGCTCAAAAGAAAATAATTTTAAATCATCTCACTCTGAAGACTGATAGTGAAGCTATGATTGTGATTATAAATTACTGATAATGATTAGGTTTTCAGCACTTATCTCATAGTTACTTTAAACCAGATAATCATTTAGGAAAGAAAGGTTTGGGTTTAGTCATATATCTCTGCAACATTATCTTGGCTTTATTTTTCTAGACTTTATCTCTGTTCAGAAACAACTCTCATATGCACACAAAAATGAAAGGGCATACTGCATGGCAATAGAAAGCTGAAGCTTAATTTTCACTAGAGGTATACTAAGAATACACTAACCAAAACTTGATTGCCTAATGGTAAATGAATTTTGGAGGAAAATATGATGAGAGTAAAGGGAAGAGAACACAGTAATGGTATAAGGATACAAAATAAAGAATCCCAATTTCTCAAGTAAAATTTTTCAACCTTTACAGCCTTGTTGAGTCTGTTATTTGAGACAGAAGTGTTGCCATTAAATAAATGTATACATATATATGTACCCAGAAATTAGAAATTGATAATGATGTGTCACGGAGGTGCACAAAGTCGAATTAGGCAGATGATATAACCCAAACAAAAATTTATTCCAACCAAACTTGCTTTGATACTCCAAAAAACATTAATGAATCACAGGTTTAGGATGTCAGGCAGGAACTATTACTACCCAACCGACCTAAGAATTCTTGAGGGTTTTATCCAAAATGCACAATCGCTCACCTAAGAAGATGAGGGCTCTCAACCTCAAGGAGTTACCTTAGGTGGCATCCTGACCCAAGGGGAGAGTCCCCAACTGCAGACCTGCTGCTCCGAGGAGGACCGGCTCCATAGGCCCCCCGGCAGGGCTCTGTTTATACCCCAGTCGAATCTGACCTGTGGTCATATATGGTCACATCTGTTGCCTGTTGGCCAAGGGCTCCATCTGTCGGCAACAAGGCAGCGAGGGTGTGAAAGTAAGGGTGCAAAAAGCAGCAGCGGCTGCTCTGCTTCAACAGTCGGAAAGCACCTGACACATGATGTCATAAGATTGATAGATCAGGGCAGTTTAAAACTTTAAACTTTACTAAATTCATTCCTCAACAACACGCTTCTTGTTAATTGTTGTTTCTCATACCTTATTAATCATCACCATTATGAACACAAAATCTTTAGTCTTTAACACTTACTTCTTGAATTGGATCCAAGTATATAGTACTGTGGAGCTGATATTATTTACATTTATTTAGCACTGATGGCTGTGGTCCTTGGTGGTTCACTGAGCTGATGCCGGTCAGGCTTCAGAGCTCTTTAAGGCAAGTTGCAGCTGAAGTTGTCTTGCCTTCTTTTTTCTCCAGTTTTCTTCACTCGTGCTCAATGTTTGTATGCAATTGCCCCTCCTTCCCTCAAAAAGCGGGGGGTCTCCTCTGCTCCCATTACTGCTTGTATTGGTTTTGGTTTGTTTGGCAGGATGTTCTCCTTATTTGCAGTCCTTTGGGCTTATCTTGCCCTTTGCTGACAGGATTTTTTACTTAGATGTTTGTTACATCATGATCACATTGATCATATACTTCTGTAAAATGCCTATACATTGTAGCTGAGCATGCTATAACAGTATTACAATATAATATAGTTATATACTATTGTTAGTTGTACTATTTTAGTATGCTTTCATTTGGGTTCAAGGCAAAATAATATTAATTATATCCTGATAAATACACTTTTAATTTATAAGTGTCACAGGATTCTGTTTTGGCTACAGAGGCCAAATTCCCTCTCCATGATATGGGGATCCACCAAAGTTGTGTAAAGGAGAATAAGTGGCTACAAAGTCATAACCAGAGCCTTCAATTTTAGTCTTCTTAAATGGAACATGAAAGCATGGTCTCCTGATGTGACTGCTCACTTGCTTATTCTTGCAAGTGGAGTTGCTCTGCATGTGTTACAGGAAAAACTCAACACGCATTCTGAAAAAAAAAAAAGTAAAAATGGGTTCTAAATCTTTGTTTTTCTTCCTGCTAGGAAGCAATCCAAACGTTTTGAACTATGGATACATGCATTTCCACTACTTACTCAAGAAGTTGCATTCAATGTACTTCAGAAGTGTTTCCCAAACATATTGCCTTATTAAAATTTGCCAATAATTCAGGGATTTTTTTTTTCAGTATTTGCCAATCCCTTTAAAAGATCTTGGGGTTTGTTACTGAGGTTTTGATATATTAATTTTGATCAAGGTGTCATTTGTACAGGCATTTGGTTGGGATTTTAAGAGTATTCTTTTTGCATGTACATATACAAAAGGACCTTGGAGGCATTGCAGACTTCTGTGTCTATGCACCATGCTCAGTTTAAGAGTTTAACCAGTGAGGTTCACCAGACAAAGTAAAAGCCAATATATTCCCTTCGGGAAGGAGAAGAAAAGAGGCAGGTGCTTTCTCAGTGTTAAGGGAAACAGTTGATTGCCTAAGGATTGTAATAGGAATATGACAACAGGATACAGAGCAGCCAGTCTGCAGACTGGAATGATATACAAATCAGCCAAGAGAAAACTGAGAAAAAAAGGTATGTCTGAATCAGTTTCTCACTTTGATTAAGGAAGGTGCTTCTGTGAAACTGGATTCGTAAAGACATATTCCTGTCTGCAGTTAGACATGGCAATTTATTATTTGAGCACCAAATATACTTTCTGTGTACAACATCTGATATTATAGATCCTCTTCCAAAATAGCTTACATGTTTGCGAGTAAGGTTCCCAGACTCTGCTTATTTCTAAGCCTGAAAAGACCAAATCTGCTGCATTCTTTGAAATTTGTGAGCAATAAAGTGAATTAATTGGGAGTACTTTGTAATCCATCTATTAAGCTGAAGCTACTATTCAGCCAGGAACATAAGTATAATAGATATCAAATATTGCCATACAGCTAAATGTACCATGTAGCCATAACTGTTTAAGAGTGTCCTGGCAATCAAGGTATCTAGGGCTATTTATTTATTTATTTTCAGGGAGAAGAAAGGAGAAGAGCTGAAAGCAATCCTTCGGGTGATAAAGGGAATTCTGGGTAAGCATTCAAAAAAAAAAAAAAAAAGGATCATTGCCTGTAAACTATAAACTCACCTCCTCCTTCACTGCATGTCCTTACTCTAATTTAATTCATTTTTTTAACCCCCTCCTACAAAACTGATTTGCATACTTGACCATAAAATGGAAACCATAAACTTAAACTCTCTCTGTCAGGGGAAGAGGTAAAATGTAATTCTCACTTCCTGGATGAGGGCTGTAAGTATCACATGCAATGATGCATATTTCTTCATATTTTGGATGCTTTGGGATTAAATTACTGTGATGGATTAACTCACTGTCAGTTGCAGTGTTATTGTAATCACAATGACAGAAGGTAATATGGGGTTTGTAGAGGGAGTTGATACGCTTTACTTAGGTAGTAGAGGTGGAAAAAATAAGGCAAGCTTTATAACCATTCTGTATTCTTTAACAGAAGCAGCAAACTTCAAAGCCAAATAAAAACTGAGAACAACTCCTCTGAGTTTAATTAGATGTACATTGGCTGGACCAAATGGAAGGAAAGGTATCCCTCTCCTGTGCAATAGAGGTGATGTTAGCAGGGAGTGAGGCAATAACAAGATGAGGTTCTTAAATGTTTTTTTCTCAGAATGAAGTACCTAAAGCTATGTTTATATGACCAGATTCAGGATCCATTCTGGGTTCCTGGATTCTGTTGTCCAAATGTTAGAACAGACATCTTGCGGTGTACAGCTCTGGTAGCTTTTTTTATCCTTATTAGTCAATTGGAGCAACCCAATCTTACTTTTAGACTATAAAGAACTTAATTTCTTTTATAGTCTCTAAGACAATGACAATTTTCATCCAATGTCACTCTGATTTTTATAGCTGTAGCAGTAGATTGCTGGGCTGGTGAGAGAACAATGTGGGGCAGTGTCTCTCTTGTGAAAAAAATTTTATGCACTTGAAGTAAACTGCACTTTTAATACAATCAACCAAAATGTAGCAGATACTGTACAAAAACAAACACAAAAAAGGGAGAGGGAAGGGAAGGGACGGGAAGGGACGGGAAGGGAAGAGAAGAGAAGAGAAGAGAAGAGAAGAGAAGAGAAGAGAAGAGAAGAGAAGAGAAGAGAAGAGGAGAAGAATTCATAACTGGTCATACCATGACCACTATCATGCTTTAAATTGTCTCAATATTCTTGCTTTCCAGTTATCTCTGTTTTATTTAATGTCTTTATTTTCAATATATTAACTTTCATTCTCAAGACTATATATCACTTTCTAAAGTCTTGCTTATGCTTCTAACGTTTTCTAGGTCACTTTGGTTTATATCTTTTCTCAATGGTGTTTGCAACACATTCCAATTTGGTATCATCTGCAAATTTAATTAATGTGCTGTTTACCTCATCTTCCAGATAAATTACAGATACATATTCTCAGTTCAACAGTCAAACACCATCTGCAGCCTCTCTCTCTCTCTCAGGCACACCCTGCACTTGCCCTCCTATACATGTACAAATTCCAGTCCATCTGGATTTCTTTATACAAAACTCATATTCATGATTTGGGACAACCCTATCAGTTCCATTCCCTTCATGCAAGGATGATACCATTGCGGGTGTGCATTATTAAAGCTTTTCAAGAGATCTGCTAATTAGAGATTCTTGTCCATGATACCTAGACAATAGCTGAGATGCAGTGTGTGAACATTTAGGGGAATATTTTCCAAATCAGCTTTTAAACTTCTGATATAGGAATTGGAATTTAAAGCACCCCAGATTTTGATTAGTCCAGTCTTGGGTTCTCATGCCCAAACCACCAAATATTATTGAGGGCCCCTTACTGTGGATACTGGGAATACAGAACAACTGAAGTGCATGTGGAATCCTGAATAGGCAACCTTGTGGGTCAGGGCGAGCAATTCTGAGTATACAGCCTATACAAAGCATTCAGTTTAGTAATATCACTGGGATACAATTTCTGACACATCCAGGCTGCCTTTATAATCATTGGACAGAACTGACAATGTTAGGGTATTATTCAGTTCTCTCATTGTAAATGGCTATTTTAAAACGGGATGAATGGCTCTTGAAAATGGCTACAGTCACTTATTCAGATACAGATGTTGCATGTAGTCTAGTCTACATGCCAGGCTTTTAAGAAGGCCGTATAAAAATGTTGCATATAAGAGAATTATAATTACACTGTGTTACTAACAAGATAAAAATTATGTAGCATAAGAAATAAAGAATAAAAAGACAAAAATAATTTCAGTGTGGAGTAAGTTATTTGTCTCAATTTTAAATTCATTACAACAAAAGAGGAGTACAGATTGAATAAAATATAAACTTGACATAGGAAATGTTGATCTATATAATGTCCAGCCAACATCTTCATTAGTTTACTTAGTATAATTAAGGTAAACACTACACATTGTTTTCTAGGTGACAACCCAACAGCCTGAGTCATAAATGCATCCCTAGAAGGCTTCTGAATAAGGTCCAAATGCTGAAACTCAGAAGATTCTAGTACGTTCACATCCTTCATCTTCATTCTTAAAAAGCCAGACTCAGTTATCTACTGAAACATGTAGCTCCTCACTGGGAAGCACTTACTAACCTCCTTCTCTAACTTGATAGTCTTAATAAAAGGGAATAAAAGGGAGGATCCAGCAAGATCATGAAAATTGTGACTCTTTGTCACACTTCATATGTAACAAGAGCTGTAACATAGATCACAGTAGTAGCTGAAACATTCATGAGGAAAAAGAGATTTTGAAAATAAAAGATGGGCTTTAACATAAATTAAAACATTAGATTAGCAGACCACTAAGTGCTATAGCTAGCTGGAGAGCCAGCAACCTATTTTAGACCCTGTACATCTTTGTTGCATATAGAAATACACTATTATCCAGGAATCAAAAAATTATTGGGCATGCATAATCAATAAGCATTTATTCTGGAAGAAATGTTGAACCCTAGGTGTAGGACTTTCATTTGGCCCATAACATGTGTGTTACTTTGAGATAAGTTCTCACCCATTTCTCCCACAATGGTTAGGTATTTTGTTATCTTGTTGTTAATTTCTTAGTCTTTTTCAATAGCAGTGTAATAAAATTTCACCTGTTCCATGTTTACATTCCTATGGCAAAGCAAGTCACTGGCATTTGGCAAATACTGTGAATAATTTGGATAGAACATATTTTGATTTTCAGGGATTCATGTATTCCAGAGGAAGAAGACACTTTTCTCCAGCAGTATATCTTTTTGTCATAGAAATAACAGATTGTAGTATGTAGCTCTTTGCTACTGAAGAAAAAAATGCTAAGTTTAAATTGCCTATATTGACAAAGAGTAGCAATACTTTAGAAACCAGACAAACTGTGGGCATCTGTGGGAAGAATGGTAATATAACACAGATGCCCTTAATGCCCCGTATCTAGGAAGAGTTACAAGTTATCATTTAGAGACAATGTGCATTGTATGCATTTAAAATAAAGTATTGAAATACAGTTTTAATGATAGCAACCACAAAAACACTTAGCATGTTCACTCAAACACAAGTATTTAATCCTCTGAATTCTTTAAATCTCTGGTCTCCTTTGGGAATGAAATAACTGCAGGGCTCAATTTGTACTGGTAGCTTAATGATTAAAGATGAAAAATTCTTTGCCTATGCATCTGATTTTTATACGCCTTGTTTTACTGCAAATCCTATTAAAATAAACTCTGTTTTTAGTTGC
The DNA here is from genome assembly GCA_013389945.1 of Fregata magnificens. Taxonomy (NCBI): domain Eukaryota; kingdom Metazoa; phylum Chordata; class Aves; order Suliformes; family Fregatidae; genus Fregata; species Fregata magnificens. The sequence continues at coordinate 63,706 of WAAD01019579.1, forward strand.
TGGGAGTAATTGGATCCAATACTTCACAACTGCAAAAAATGTTAGCTCCTGTTTTGAAGACTGGTTGCTGTAAGGGAATTGACAGTAGGGGGAAAAAAAAAGAAAAAAGAAAAAAAAAGAAAAAGTAGGACTCCATTATGTGCAGTCATGCAAGCAAAAAGAAACTTGCCATCTGGGTGCAGCTTTCTATTATTTGAGAATATTCAATCTCTAAACGAACTTGATTATGATAAAAATAAAACCGTGACTTTGTCACTTAGTTTGGACATTTCTTTTAGAATTGCCCACCTAGCATGATATACAAGTCCTCTAAAACATTTAATACTGCACTGAGTGGACACTTAGGAATTATGAAAATGGCTTGCAGACTGGAAATTCTCAGATATGGGCTGTCTAACCTGTAGTGAGAATAACAAGATTTTTACCACAGTCATCTTCTGCAGTAAAACATTGATAAACATAGTTATTATGTATGGCTTTCTCTACAAGAAATGCTGTTTTTTATTTATTCCATTAAAAAGTATAAAATAACTTTAAAATAAGAATACCAAAGTCCTGTGTGGAATACTGAACTGAAATACTGTAAGACCTATGTGTTTCACTGACACAAAACAACCATATAAATCTTCCATACACAGCTGCAATTTAGTGAAATATGCAGTTTTCTGTATTCCATTACTATATACAGTATAAATTCTTTCTGCTGGAAGACAGATTGTGACAAATTTGCAAACAGCATCTGTATTCATACTTTTGAAGTACTAATTTATCTGGTAATAAAAACTTTGATTTCCCAAAAGGAGTGCCAGGCCTCAGAACTAATGCCTGTTTTTGAGACTTAACTGAGTTTTCAGCGTTAGTAATTTTCTTATGAGTTACAGTGCTCCTATGGAAAAATATACAACTTAACAGCAAGTACAGAGAGTTAAAAGGGTCACACAAAACATAAATCTGTATGTTTAGTTTATGTGTGTGTATAATTTATATAAACAGACAAAGTTCTGACTAGGTACACTTTCTATTGTGGAAAAAGCTTTTCTTAACAGCACTACCCAAAAGAATAAAAAGGGATATCTGTAGAGTATTCCATATACATTCATTACTTAACTGGAAAACTATTTTTACATAATGGTGAGAAAATTTAATCAGAAAGCGTACCTATGTTATTCTTAAAATACAGTTAAAGTCTACTTTTATTTGGTATCTGTACCTTCTCATACTAAACATCTCCTAACCACATGAAAGCACCTTTCACTATTATTAGTAGAGAAGTATTTTAGATACAGCCTTGCAAGGTACTTATGTTTATCAGTTGGTGGAGGCATGTGACATGTGAGAAGCTTGTGTGCATTGCTATATGTTAGAAATAATTCTGTTAAAGCCATTCTTTAAAACAGAAAAATTTCTCCAAGGAAAATTATTATCAGGCTTTCAATTGGAAACATCATAATAGAAATTACTACTAAATATTAAAAAAAACCAGAGAAACTTAACAATCCAAACTTTTAAGTACAGAAAGTTATATGTAAGCCTATATAGGTGGTTTATCAGTAAAAACTTTATTTGTCTATTGTGATAGCCACCCAAAACCCAACACACCCATATTCTGGGTGTAGGTGTTGACTTTACCTACATTAGTCAAATGGTTTCCCTAAATTGACACTTTATATCTTTCACCATTTTGGATTTTTCAGGTTAGGTGTGAAACACAAAATATTGTCACAAAACCAATAACTTTTTTTTTAACTAAAATATATTGTGAACAGGATATGTGACCCACAAGATAGTCATACAGAAAGGGTTGTGGTGGGCTTGGTAACTTCCACTATTTTTAAGAAAGCAAACAATTGTATAGAAAGATTTTAATTTAGGACAACAGTTGCAGAAGGCAAGTTATGAAGAAGGTTTAGACACAGGTGCTGAGCAGAATTTTAGAAAAATAAAACTGCAGGGAGAAAGGTACCTGACAAAATTAGATTGGGAAACAGTCCAAAAAAATGGTGAGAGATACGGAGGAATGGTTTTCCTCTACTTTGGATGGCATCTAAAAGAAATTAAAGCTTTCCTTATCTCCAGTTCTCTTCAGAATAGGGATTGATGGATCTGGAACACAACAAAGCAAGTGCACAAGAGACCCTCGACTGGTCGTTTAACCTTGTTGTCTACAAGGTCAAATTTTGAGTTTTGTGTTTTCTTGCAAACTTGATCCTATAAATTATAAGCACAAGGAAATACTACAGGTGTCAGAATAACTGTATATAAGACCTGATCTGCCACAGGTGCTAGTGGAACTTTCTTTTCTGTATCTCCCAGGAAGTCCTCAAGTCCATGTTAGTGAGGTTTTTTCTAGAAGTAACCGAAGCAACTCTTACCAGTATCAAATATATAACATGGTTTCATTATGAGAATGAAATAATTATTATTACTATTATTCTGTAATTGCTATCACTGCACAGATAAAAGTTTGAAAAACATATATTTAGCCAAACTCTTTGGCTATATGTACATCTATATGAATATTGAGGTACATATATATATGTACATATTTAAATATATTATCTGCATGGCAGTTAATCTGCCATAATTCCTTCACACAGAAACCTACGGCTGTACTATGCTCTTTTTCAGCAGGAGATATGATAAACATGAATTGGGAGCCAAGTATCTAGTTATCTATACGGGGCAACTGATTTCTAGATTCTTAATCTTCTTTGATGATAATGGGAGCTCAGATACCTATTTTATGTTTCTAGATGACTTGCAACAGCTGTATGAGACTTTCAGAGATGCTAAAAGACTTGTGTCTTCCTCAAGTGGCAAGTGGCAGCCAGGAAAGATACCTACGCTATTTCAAATGGTATTTGATGACTATGTCTAGACCTCCAAGTCTGAACTAGTCAGAATGGATCCACAGCTGGTGAAGGGTCTAGAGAACAAGTTGTCTGTGGAGTGGCTGAGGGAACTGGGGTTGTTTAGCCTGGAGAAAAGGAGGCTCAGGGGAGACCTTATTGCTCTCTATAACTACCTGAAAGGAGATTGTAGCAAGGTGGATGTTGGTCTCTTCTCCCAAGTAACAAGCAATGGGACAAGAGGAAATGACCTCAAGTTGTGCCACGGGAGGTTTAGATTGGATATTAGGAAAAATTTCTTCACCAAAAGGGTTGTCAAGCATTGGAACAGTCTGCCCAGGGAAGTGGTTGAGTCACCATCCCTGGAGGTATTTAAAAGATGTGTAGACGTGGCGCTTAAGGACATGGTTTAGAGGTGAACTGGCAGTCTTAGGTTAACGCTTGGACTTGATGATCTTAAAGGTCCTTTCCAACCTAAATGGTTCTATGATTCTATGATTTTACAGTCAATGGAGAGAGGTAGGTACCTCCAGAAGCTTATTATCAGTTATGTCTAGATCATGTGGGTGATGTGCAGCTGATGCCAATAATGTGGGGGTGTGACTTGATATCTTGATCCACTAAATGGTCCCATCCATAGCTCCCTTCCAATTCATGCAATTGACAGTTGTTTCTATAAAAATGTAGGAAAGTAAGGAACTGAAAGAGGAATAGTGCGTGATCAGACTTAATTCTAACATGGATTCAAGACACAAACTCAGACAGGCTCAAGGTCTCAGAGGTGTTCCCAGAAGCTGAAATTTAAGCATAGGTTTAGACACGAAAATAACTTTCCTACTCACGTTTGTGCCTATGACTATTATAATGTAGCATGCATTCCTGGTTCAGAATTAGAAGTCTAACTTTTAAATGTCAAAAATAAGGCTAATGAATCCATCTTACGAGTGTAATTCATGTAAAGAAAATAGTTGGGAATTACAGTGTGTTGTAAATTTTTTCAAGTTCCTTTCTCCTTTATACATACCTCATGGATATTTCTGGGTTTGTTTTTATCATTTCTTAGAAGTAGGAAGGTAAGTCTTTCCTTTTCCTTGTATTAGCTCTTGTTATGTTGACTTTTTAAAATGCTTGACCTTTACCACTGAGACTATTCCAGTTTTGTACTTACATTTCTGTGGTTTTTAAGCAGGTGTCACATCTTCATATATCCAAAGGTAAACACAAACTGATATTTTGTTTGAAAAGAAAAAACGAAAAAAAAATCCTTTCAACTTCTATAACTCCAGGCTCTAGAAATGAGAGTTAGCGAAGCTTTTACCCACTGCACAAATGCATAGTGCCTCACAAACTGAAAGGATGTCAATTAAGCGCTCATATGCCTCTAGTAACCATATTAAACTGAGAAAGGAAAAAAAATCTTTACAGAAAATGTACACTCTTTTTTTTTTTTTTAACATTTACCCTTGGCTACGGCATATCTTGATGGAACTCTATTTACACAAATGTATTATATGAATACAAATGTGATCATCCCTGAATGCAGAGCAGAAGTGTGGTAAAAGGGCATGCAGAATTGTTTACGTAGAAATACAGCTTAAGGGTCAGACACATGGCCCCTCTGTGACCTTTTCTCTCTGTTCCTGTTGTATGATAGAGATGTACCAACATAGGAGTATCTGCAGTATAGCTGCATGCCTCCTCAGTAAGACAGAAATGTGTCTGGCCACGCTCAGGTGAGTGGCAGAAAAATTGCAGGGCTCCAGATACTCTTGGTCACTGCGAATTACAGCAGATGGGTGTAACAGGAACTACCTTTCCTCATCCCTCAGATATGAAAACAGGTGTTTGCTTTTAAAGTTTGATCCAGAAGGAGTCATTGCATCTTTTCAATATCCCTTCTTAAGCTTTGTTATCATGTGCTTCAGGTTTCACTTGACTCATAAATTCTGGTCAATCATATTACAAACAGTTTTAAGACAGATAACAGAAGCCTTTTTTAATGAAATACTTTATAAGATTTTAAAATTCAAACAGCTCTCTCAGCTATTTGAATAGTGAAGATCTAAAACCTGTATCCATGCTGCTTTTTTAATTAAAATTTTACCCAAAGGAAAACAGTATTCAACAGTATGCCAGTTTCCTCTCTCCAGAAATTGTATAGTGAATTGTTTGCACATACCATAAGGTGCCCCAGCGTCTTGGGTTTTCATATGGTAACTGACTGATCTCTTTTTCCTGCTGTTATGCTTTTGACCTGATTTAATTGATATTAGCAATAGCATTCAGGCTGTACTGATTACCTAAACAGGTAGTAAAAACAAAAATGTGAAGGACAAAACTATCATGTTCATTGACTTGCACACACTGTGTCATTGGTGTAATGTCACTCAAGGAGAAAACTTGCTGGATTCTGGAATAAAAGAGTAATTTCTGGGATCTCTAAAACTTTGATTTCAGCGAAGACACCGATGCGAAGGGCTCTGGAGCGGAGGATCGCGCCGGGGGACCCGTGCTAAGGGGGCAAAACCGCAAAGGCAAAAGCGCAGGGAGAGAGAGGGTACCCCTGCCCTCCCCCCCCCGCCCCANAGGACATGGTTTAGAGGTGAACTGGCAGTCTTAGGTTAACGCTTGGACTTGATGATCTTAAAGGTCCTTTCCAACCTANCGGGAAAAAGCGGGCTCCTGGTGAGCAGCAGCTCTGACTCAGCGGGGGCGGGGACAAGAGTGACGGCGGCCTAAACCCCCTCACCTACAAAAGCAGCCCCCAGGGAGCGCGAGCGACCAGGAGCGCGGCAAACAGGGCATGGCGCATCATAAGGGCGTGGCGTGGCAGTTGACGCAGGCAGGACGTGCAGGGAGGGCACAGTCCCCCTCCCGGCTCTGAAGGCTCTCGAGGGTGACTCTGCTAGTGGTCCTTGTCTTCCCGGGAGAGGACCTAGCGATGGTTTCCACTCGCCCGAAAGCCGTCGCCAGAAGGACTGTGGCGAGCCAGACGGAG
>WAAD01019580.1:345-73777 GCA_013389945.1 Fregata magnificens
TTCAGTTTTGGGCCCCTCAGTACAAGAAAGACATTGAGGTGCTGGAGTGTGTCCAGAGAAGGGCAATGGAGCTGGTGAAGCGTCTGGAGAACAAGTCTTATGAGGAGTGGCTGAGGGAACTGGGGTTGTTTAGTTTGGAGAAGAGGAGGCTGAGGGGAGACCTTATCGGTCTCTACAACTACCTGAAAGGAGGTTGTAGTGAAGCGGGTGTTGGACTCTTCTCCCAAGTAACTAGTGATAGGACAAGAGGAAATGGCCTCAAGTTGTGTCAGAGGAGGTTTAGATTGGATATCAGGAAAAATTTCTGTACCGAAAGAGTGGTTGAACATTGGAACAGGCTGCCCAGAGAGGTGGTGGAGTCCCCATCCCTGGAGGCGTTCAAAAAAGGTGTAGATGTGGCACTCCAGGGCCTGGTTTAGGAGGCATGGTGGTGTTGGGTTGATGGTTGGACTTGATGATGTTAGACGTCTTTTCCAACCTTAATGATTCTATGATTCTATGATTCTAACCTGCCTTGATCTGTAATATCCTGAGGGTACAGCATAGCTTCTTTACTCCATGGATTCCTCCACTGCCTTTTGCAAGAGAGCTTGTGCTGTATGGGCTTATTGAGTACTGTCCTAGTGTTCTGAACGAGAGAAGTCTTTCATTTATTTGTAATAAAAATATCATCTGGAAATTTCATCTGAGAGCTGCAGGATATATTGCTACCAATTCTGGAGGTTTGGAATGAAAGAAAGCAACCAGATTTACGTTTGGCTAGACCTAGGCTGAGGTAATGAGCTGATTCATGTCTACAGCACTTAGACAAATTGCAATAAAACATTTAACGTTATAAATGCTTACATTTTCATTGTTTAAAATGTGATTGAGATGAAATATAGAAGTTTTTGAAATTGGGGACTTTTTGCAATGTCCATGGAGACATTTAGATTGAAGACAAGATAGAAGAGTGGTATACAAATGAAAAAAAAAAGGTTAAAATTTTTGCAATACGTTTTTAACAAATGACTAGGAGAAAATTATAAGGTTGTTGGGTTTTCTAAAGGTAAGCATGATATTAGTTCCAAGTAAAACTGACAAACATGGTACTGAGTGCAATCGGCAACATTTTTGAGGACAACAGCATGATTAATTCTAGTCTATGTAGAACACCACTCATTAGTCAAACAGTATAGTTTTTATGAGGTTATAAAGTTTTCTGAAAAAAATAACTTCTGATGTAGGTTCTATACTTCTGTAAGAGATTTGAATTAGTGCCACACAACATGCTTCCTTAATAAAAATGGCATTTTCAAAAACTTACCTCCCTTATTAAATGTTTCAAACATTTCTCTTAGATCTCAAAGTAGCAGAAAACTCACATGAGAAATCATTGTCCAGTGGCAGTGTACACAGAAAGGCATGCAAGTGTCTCTGGTGTTGGCCCAGAGCTGCTTAGGTGTTTTGTTGGTGATTTGGGAGAAAATATAAAACAATTGCAAATGAAATTTACAGGTAGCACAGAAATGACACACTAGTCAGGGACTGGGAGTATCTGGCACAGTAAGCTGAACTGATTTGAACATGGGCAGGTAACTGCATGTTCCTCAGCAGAGAGTGCAACCTGTAAGTGCAGAGAGCATAGAGAGCCCAGGACAGAAGACTTTTGGAAAGTGGGGACTCAGAAAGGATTTAGAGACCCTGGTGAACTACTGGCTGTACACAATTTCCCATCTGACATGCTAGTTAAGAGGCAAAGCATGAGGCTTGAGATACTGTATCCAGATTGGTGTCCATTAAGCACGTAAGTTGAAAAAAATGTTAAAAGAATGATTTAAAATCTGCAAATTCTGCTTTATAGTGACACACTAAAAGAGTTTTTAATGCAGTACACAGCAGAATAAGAGAATGCCTGTGGACAACAGTGAACAATAACTGGAGTGTGCAGCTAGACAAACTCATGCTATAAATAAGGTGTGGCTAATTAACAATGGAAACAGTTTGTCTAGAGATGCTTGAGCACATCTCATATAGTTTTTAAATACGTTCTGTCAGTCCTTCTAAACATTACATTTCAGCTCAGATGAAACCATGCGTGTGATTCATGAGCCACTTGGTGAGATCCTCTGCTCTGCAGGGGATTAGCTCAAGAGCCCCTTCTGGCCTTACAGGTCGGTCAGCAATTGCCATCCCGTCCCCAGCTTGCTTGTGCAGGAGCGCTGTCCCCCTGTGCCAGAGGTGTCAGCAAGGATGCTGTATGTCTGGGGCTTCCTTGGCCCTCGTGTATATTCAGACCTGAAGTAATCAGTAAGATGAAATGAGCAGTGGCGGTTCATAATTGTGATTAAAGGCGAGGGCAGCCAGAAAACCTCAGAAGCCTGGAAGCTTTCTGAAGGGGAGTGACATGGCATGAGTCTGGCCCCATAAAGGGAGGATCCTGACCAAGGTATCTTGTCCAGCGCTGACTGTGTTTGCAGGGGGTGCTGCAGGGGCTGGGACATGTTACTAGCAGGGCTTAGTCCCAGTGTTAGCTGCTGTTCAGACTTGAGCTTGCCGGTCACTCACGAGCCGGATGCCTCAGCCGGAACGGGCTGTTCACCAGGATACATGCCAGCCCAGCCCTCTGGCCGTTCACTGGCAGGGCCCTCATACCCTCACCTTCCCATGCAGGCACACACACACACACACTCCTTTTCCCTCTGCTCCAGCTCGTTTTCTGAGCCTGGATACAAACAGGAAATACAGACAATAGTGTGAAGGTCCCAGCCATCCAATACATCCTGAGCCATGACGGAAACTTGCACACGCTGCACTGGGTAGAGATGACAACAGAACAGAAATTGCAACACCCTCCTGAAAGGTCCATGCACGGAGTGTCTGTGGGCAGAAGCTGTGGATATTTTCTCCCAGTCCACAGCTAGTTGCCTTCGTACACAGTAGAAATACTGGCTAATTTAAGGTAAGTCAGTCATGCAGTTCTTTCTTACATTCTGCACCGCTGCCACAGAAAACAGTTACCGTTGCCTTGAGCAGAAAGAGAGAATATGAGAGAGTGCAGGGTTTTGCAGTGGTCAGATCCACCTTGCAAAAATTCATCCACTTTGCAAGTGCAGGAGTACAGCTTACAGCATTTCAGCGCAAGGGCAATGCGGTAGCAGACTGCCAGTTGCGACTCAGCCACTACCAGCAGGAGAGCAAATCTACCCACAGGCAACATAGGCAAATCCTTCACTTGCTTTCAGATAATAGGATAAAGGGAAAGAGAGGGGGAAAAAAACAGGTTTGGAAAAAAATGTAAGAGGAAAAGAGTAAGCTTGACTCTGTCCTCCTTTCCTCCAAGAGAAAAAGCAGACACCCCCAACTTTTATAGCAGGTTGCAGGAACCCATAAAACTAATGTGGGTCAGTAAAATAAAACCAGCAATGAGTGGGAGGCAGGAGGAGGAGAAGAGTCTCTAAAACAGGGATTGAAAGAAGGGGAAAACTGGGGGTGATAAGGAGGAAAATACGCTTTGAAATGCTGTTAAGAATCTGTTGTTCTTTTTAATACAATTAGAGAGAGAACAAGACTGAGATTCTTTTTTAGTGTGAAACAAGCTTGAGGAGAAGAAGAAGAAAAGAGGATGCTGGGTTTAGGAAGACCACAGCTGTAGACACTGTATATCTGCATGTATCTATGAGCACAGCCAGGTGCTACCACAGCATCATCTTTTCCCAGGTGTTGGATAGGTGTGAAAGTGTTGGGAATGCCACTGCTTTGTAACACAGCCCAGTCTCTCTTGGGCTGGTCCTTTCAGAGGAAAGTGTTGGCTCTAGGTGTTGTTATTCCCTGGGGAAACTGTGCAAACTGCATCTCAGCACCCTTGGCGAGGACACAGCCCTGCTCTGGTTCTGCAGTGTTTTGATTTATGCTGCCACTTACAGGAGATAACCCCCATCTTTATTTTCGCAGTCCTGCCATGTTTATGAGAAGCAGGTGTGCCGTAAGTTCCAAGTGCCATTGCTCAAGTTTTTTCAAGCAAGAACTGAGTCTGTCTTGTTTTTCGAGCAGTAGGATAGAAAACACAAGCTAGGATTATTCTCCAGAAATCAGATTTGTGAATTTGCAAGGTAACTGGGCTTCTTCATGTAAAAGCTCAGGATCAAGCATTTGCTTAGGTTTACAGAGAATGGATTTTTAAAAAAAGCATTGTAGTTTCCAAGCCTCAGGGGATATGATGCGTCTATCAGAGCTAGAAAAGAGAGTGGGCTGAGGAGGAAGATTTCTAGTTCATGTGAAATCAGGAGGAGAGGGGGACACACTTCAGCAAGGAGGCTTCTGGTGTTTAATTATTCTCTTGTGTTATTTTTACTTTCAATTTCAGTGAAAAAGTGGGCCAAAACCAAGAAAAACATTCTGGAAATCTGGAAATAGAAAATTCCAAGGTAATTTTGACTCAGAAACACTAAGAACCTCTGTGTTTCTAAAGTGAAGCTGTTCTTTGGAGGACACCATTGCTTGGTGAAATCATCATTCTTTTTTCTGCGTTACTGCCTCTGTCCGTGGCAGTGACTCTGATTGATAAACAAATCCTCTGCACTGAGCAGCCCCCGGAGGTCAGGTTGTGCAGATCGTGCCTGGTCCAAGCACAGCAGGCTATGCGGGGGCTGTGGACACACCTGGACCGCTGTGTCACCTGTGGGTGTTTCCCACAGAGCGGGTCTGCTGCAGGGCAAAGCTGCTAGAAAGCAAGCCATATGGGCAGTGGCCTGTGAAATCCTGCCTCAAATGCTGTGGGAGGCCATGAGTTTCAAATATAATATCCTGTTCTTGTGGACCTGTGTCTTCTTGTGTAGCTGTTTGTCTTCAGACAATTTTGGAATGGCACTGAGATATTGTAAAATTGCTATAGCAGACTCCAGATACAACAAACCAAGTGTTTTGACTCAGAATATTTGTTCAATCAAATAGCAGTAAACCTATTCTTGTACATATAGCCTGTTAATTCCCTATTATTTAGAGCCTACTTACGTCTTTTACACACAAGCACAGACAAAAGCTGTGGACAAGCCAGGCAGGGATCTCAGACCCGCCGAGGCCCAGCTCCAGCAGCATCAAGTGCATCATTTCCTTTGCTAGTTGAACATTACAGGAAGGTAGGACTTGGAGGGGTCCTCTGAGGTGAGTGCAGTCCCCTGTTGTCACGGGTACCACATCACACCACCATTTCCAGAAGCTTCATCTTAAAAGGTCTCCGGCCTTTCCTGTTCTTGCAGGGGGGCTCTTTTGGAACCTCATGTGTCTTCTAGAGTCCAGATTCTGAAAGCTGGTGTAGCTATTTATTCTCCTGCCAATGCCATCCTTTCAATTAGTCACGGGTTCTCTTTGCAAATAGCTAGTGCAAACTGAGCACGTTAGGTCCCTCTCCTTCCCACTCCTACCTCACCTGCTGATTGCCGTTACTTAGCTGATGGTGTTGCCCTCCCAGCCACTCCTGAACAAAAAGTCAGCTGTTCTAGCATAACAAACCAGTGAGTTATCCTGTTTGACTTTGCACTGAAGAGGATTAAGGAATGATCGTATGTCCCATTCACTGGGATGAGCTGGGGATTGTAAACAGCCAGGCAGTAGATGGAGATAGCAGTACTTTCAGCACATCCAGACAGACCTGAATGAGAACATATGACCATGCCATTAAACAGTGCTTCTCTTCATCCCCTTGGTTTATTTATAGACAGCAAACATGTTTCTTCTCTGCCTTCATTTGATGATGGCAAACAAGTCAAATGCATTTAATTGGCTGGTTTTAAGATAGGTTTTCCATTCCACTAGCCATCCAGGTAACCTTGGGTTACTCTCCCAACTCATTCCAGTTTGAATCATCCTTGTTGAACATGGGTGGTTCTTGAACAAATCAAATCCTTCCCTTATTTATTGGGACCTGTCAGTGAGCTCCAAATAGAAGTGTTGGTTGTTTTGCATGTGTGTATTTTGTAAGCGAGAAGGAATTGATATCAAGGCTTGTTTCAAGGGTGAAAACCACAGGTTGTGAGAAGCTGTGTCGTTTTTGTTTCTGTTTCATTGTAGTGAAACAGATTACAAACAGGAGAAAACCAAAGAAATAATACAAAGTGAAGGGATTACTAGCCCATGAGGAGGTCACTAGGCAGTGACAATGCAGCAGAGCCTGAAGAAGTATCCTCAAAGAAAATGCTACCCAGGGTACATTGCTCCTCCTTAAGTTATAGTATAGCCCCTCTCTTTTGGTGTGTGGTATGATCAGACTGGGAGATAGTAGCAGATGGCTGCTGGAGCGCATTCCATTCCCTCAAGTTGCTCCCAGCCACAGTCACAGAGTCTGAGGAGTTCTAAGATGTTAGATGTCTTTACACCACCCCCACCCCCTNTAGGCGTCTGAAAATCAGACCAGTTGATGGCGTGTTTCATAGGTATTTATGGTCTGGTTTATTCTTTATATGTTTCTTGCTTCTTGCAGATTTTAGGTTTTGGTTCCTTTCCATAAAGTAGAGCCAGATAGCATTTGTTTCCCTCTAACAAATATTGTTGCTTTTGGAGAAATGTGTGCTAAAAGTGGATGCAGGTGTGAGAAAAGCTGGTTGAGAAGATGATATTAATGAGAGGGCATTTTGTGCATCCGTAGTACTACTTACCTGCTTTCCATTATTCCCAGCAACCCTACTGGAGCAAAAAGAAGCAGGACAGTGGACTGAAGAATATGTCTGCATGTGGCAGGGACAGTAAGTGAAGGAGGCAGGGAAATGGAGGACAGCCTTAGGATCGCAACAACAGTCTTGCCTGGTAGGTAGGTGATCAAATCCCCTGTGTCTGTGTCTTTCTCCACAATTCAGATACATATGCCAAATCCATGCAGTCAGAGTACAGCTGCTAAGATATCTACAGCATTTGCAGGGAAAAAGGTGACAGTTAAAGAGGTCTCAAGGCTCAATATGTGACTTAGAAACCCAAGTCCTACCTACAGTATCTAATTTTGGTCGTTTGGGGCTGAGATGGCCCAAAGCAGCAGGCTGCTTGTGCATTGGGCAGAGTAACTCGAGGAGACACAGCTGGTTCCCTGCGCTGCCTCCTGCATCATGAGTGCCATCTATGTCTCCTGCCTATTTAGTCTGCAAGGGTGGTCATAGGCTACCACAGCGCACAGGTAAACTCCTCATGCACATGGTCTTCTCATCCCTCCCATTGACTCCCAGACCCTTTTCTGAGCTTTCCATGAACATAGCCATTTGACTTTGTAGTTGCATGTCAGAAGAGCACTTTGAGACAGAGCTGTATCTCAGTAACCCCTTGACTACATGGCGGCAACTGAATAGCACGGCATGTAATTTTACAAGCTGATTAGACTCTGGCTGTGGATTTTAGCACACCCTGAAGTTACCTTCTGGCAGTTGCCATAGTCTTTTGGCATCTCCCTTGTTCCTGTCGGTGTTCCATGTTTTATTTGCAGCTTCACTGGCAGAATAAAAATGACAGGCTGAGAGGTTTTGAAAAGTGGTGATTTGGGGCTGTGCTGTCTTGGGATCAAAGGAAATCCAGAGAGGTAAGTCTAAAGTAGGTATAGCTCCTGGCCACCTCCTTGCCCTTTCTCTTCAACAAAGACAAGTTGTACAGGAACAATTGTACAAGAGCTATCTTGTGTCCATTATATGACTGCAAACCATTAGTGATAACCTTCCCCCTGAAGGCAAGGCTTTGGTTACCTTTTCTAGCAGCTGGGCTGAAGATGAAGCACGAACTAAGCTCTAGCTGCAGATCAAAGTGTGTACAGCAAGAAGCAGAGGGCTCTTTCATGGCCCCTTGGCAACTTTAAAAACAGAAACCGTTACTTTGAATTCACAGCCAGCCAACTTTGAGGACAGACTGTGCAGTAGCTGAATCATCTTTGCTCAGGAGCAGAAGAAATAGTCAGAGCAGGCTGGCTGCAAGTTCAGCCTGACCCTAGCTTTAATGGCAGATGTACTGCATTACAATCACCAAGTCTGTAGGTGGTCGATCAGTGGCGAGGGGAGCATGCCTGCGCCCGAGGGCAGGGTGTGATGCTGCCCTTCCAACAGTGGGTCACGTCGCAAGAGTCACGCATTCATCCTTACTGTGAAAATCGGCCGGATGCTTTCATCAGAAAATCACTTTTCATCAGAAAATTGCTTTTCATCAGAAAGTGCCAGCGTGAGCAAAATCTTTGGGTTTTGTTGGGGAGGAGTGTTTCTGGGAATGTTGCTGTTTTGCTGGAATTTTTGTCAGGGAAGACTTTTTCATTTCACAGCGATAGCTGGGACGAGAGAGGGCAGTGACCCAGCACCTGGTGCTCCAGGCGCTCCTGCAGGCTGGGACAGAGCCAGGTGCAGGCTTCCACCCTGCCTGCTTCGGAGCAGGAGCTGGGTCTCACCTGAGCCAGGCAAGTGCTCCAAGTGTTGGGCTGCTGAGTAATTGAGTGAGGGGCCTGTCCTCTGAATATCTCTGCAGACGTTCACTGAAACAGGCGGTTCAGCCTGAAGCCCAAATCTGAGGGGAACAGCCTAAGCCGCTGGGCTGGCGACTGTCTCTCTGCAGCACTGCGTCCAGGCTGTGGGGAGACCTTGTGTAGCAGCCTCAGGGACTTTTTGTCTGCAGGTCCCTTAATGCTGATCTCTGGTGCTGAGACCTTGGTTACGTCAGAATTTCAAGTTCCGCATTTTTGTTAAAAAAGAGTTTGATCTGATGTGCCCAGAGAAACACTTGAAATACATGACCCAAAAGGTGCAAGTAACAAGGGGCAAGTGGAAGAGAACAAAAATATCATTTTAGAAATGTCATGATTTTAAAGCTTATGTGTTTTTGTATGCAGTGCCTCTCGTGTTTGTGGTTTTTTTTTTTTTTTCCTTAACATATATGTTTGACAGGGAGGGAGATCTTCACTGCAGGGGGGAAGTGGGCAGCATTGAAACTTCTTTGAAAGTACTGTGGAGCTGCTGACCATACAAAAATGTGTGTGCAAAGCAAAACAAAAACTGGGGCAGTTAGAGGTGATCTGGCTTTTGACATCTTCTAATGCCAGAGGGGGGAGATGGCATCAAAGCCTGCAAGAATCTAGAGGAGAGTCAGAATTTCTTCTCAGGAGACCAGAGGAAAAAGGCAAGGTCAAGAAGTCGCACAACACACAGTGGAGAATTTTTCTGAGGCACAGTACAGGGAAGTACCAGTGAAAGGGACCCTGCAAGCCAAACCAAAACGTTTCTGAAAGATGCCTGCAATTTTTAGACAGACCATACAGAGCAATGAGTAAAACTGGATTTGAACTCCAGTGACACCGGCATTTCTCTTTGTAATTTTCCTTTTGCCAAAGAAACCTTTGGCAAAGAAAATGTTTCTCCAGAAGAAAGATACTGCGGTTGGCTTTTTGACAGCAAATTTCTATAAAACCTAGTGAAGGAGACTCACTTTAATTTGACCGCATAGAATTACTCACTGAGACCTTCCTTCGTTTCTTTTCTTGTGCCCTGAGTTGACATTAATATATGGCCCCAAAATCCTGTGCAACTGCAGATATTTCTCAATACTCAAGTAGTTTCTGCACAGGGAAAAAAATCTACTTGCTGTTTGAAAGAAACACATATACACACTTAAATAAACTTATATGTCTTGTAAAGAACAACTGTTTCCATATATTTTTATTATACCACTGCGTTTTGTAATCAAAAGCCTAAGATATTGTTTATTTAATGGCATGGTTATATGCACATTAAAAAAAAAAGAATGTTAGTCTTTTAATACTAGAGAAATGCAATGGGGACGTCCTTTGTGATTGCTATTCATGCTATTTTTTGTTTAGACCTCTAAAAGACAAAAAGAAATCAAATTGTTATGAAAACTTAAAAAAAGTTTTCCTGTGGCCCAGTTTCATAAAGCTAGATATGAAAATGTGATTGTAAAAATGTATCCGTTAGATTACAAGATTAAGAAATCTGGTTAGTTAGTATGAGAGCTAGTTATTTTGCTTACAAAAAGTAAGAAGCAGTATGTAGTTGTTAATGTACATGTTTATGGCCATGAGTTGGTATAGCTTGATCTTTTTTGAGAATATACAGTTTTCATACAGACCTATTTTGGGCAGGATGCTATCCTATTCTGTTAGGACTTGTTTTTCTCTTATTCCAGTGGCTGATTAATCCTTGATTGCTTTTTTCCATCTGTGTGTGTGTCTTTCTGCGCATTTTTGTTTTGTTTTCTTGAGTGGAAAAAACCTCAAAACCCTAAGCAGACTTACAGCATCCGGTTGGACTCGAATACATAGTTTAAAGTTTTAAAAAGAGAAAAATAGCTTTATTTTTTTTTTTTTACAATGCTGTAATCAAGGGGAAAAAAACTGCAAGGAAAAGCAGCTGCAGCTGAAAGAAGCTAAGCGCAAAGAGCATAAAACACATTTTTGCTGTTACTGTTTTTGATTTCATGTGAGGATAATAATAGGTCATACCTAGATGATATTGAAACATGGTCCAGGGGACAGAAAGACATTTAATTAGTGAAAAAAAGGCCTCTGGCAGGTTAATTGACACACAGGTCTGTTTTCTAAAAGCCTGTTCAGACCCTCTTATTGTCAGGACAGCCTTCAGACAGAGCCTGGCTTGTTCAGATTGCAAGAGGTTAATAACAATACTGAGAAAGACTGGCACTGCTGAAAATAATTATGCATTAGCTAAAAGAGGGGATTGTTTCATCCCATTAAAATGAACTCTGTGTAGAAGAGCATTATCGCTCCACTCTACTGAAAGTAAACATTTCAGCATTCACAATGTTAGCTGTCAGCTGTGGGTAGTGGGAAGAGCAGAGAAAAGCCAGAGCCCACCATCAGCTCTGGGTGGAGTACATTTCAGCTCTTCATTACAGTGATGGGCAAAGATGCCAGCTTGGTTCTTCTGTGTTGGGTGACCCGAGCTTCAGATACTGCCAAGCCTTTTGTGCTCAGCTGAGCAAAGGTTGCCAGGCTGCTCCTGCACTTGCGTTTTTGATGTAGTTCTGCAGGAAGATTGGAGACATAAATAGCAAAGCTGTAGGTTTGTGAACCTACACAGGATAAACATGTCAGAGTGTGGGAGAGTCTTCCGAAAGTCATCTCCACTGGTAGTCCTTTAATGAGGAACAATTGTCACTCCTGTTTGCTCCCACACCAAAACTCATACACGGAAGGACTTTGGAGAGTTTCCTTATGCACCAAATAGAGAGCACTGGGGGAATTAGGTGCCAAATTAGCTATTAAATGCCTTACTGTCTTTGTAGGTCTATTCCAAGGCTAAATTGTCCATAGGCTTCACTGACTTTCCTTAAACTTCTAGTGGCACAAAAATTATATACATGCACATCAGAATCCAGAACGCTTCCTACCAGATAGATAGGTCTCTTAAGGCAACTACATCTTAGTTTCCATACATGGTGGTCCAAGTAGTGATGTACCTTTCAGAGGAAGCAAATTTGCACAGTGGCGTCTTTTCCTTCTTGCCATTGCTGCTGCTTTGCTCAAGCATAGCTGTTCTTCTGCGGGCTGTCTTCCTAATGTCTCAGCCTGATCCTTTTATGCACACGCAAGGATATTACCAGGAGCTGCAAATCATCTGCAACCATTGCACTTAGTTGTGAGATCAAGCATATCCTGATGAGAGATTCCCAGGCAGCAGGGCTCTGGGACAATATCGGTCTGATGGCTGGTTTCTTGGTAATAAGGTGAGAAGTTACAGTGGCACAGGTAGAGTCCTTCCACTGACTTTGTGAGCTTTGGCTCTGGCCCATAGAGCCAGATTTGTGCAATGGTGTGAAAGCATCTTGGTTCCGTATCGGATGGGAGGCCCTGACAGCTTAATTATGCTGTGATAGGAGTGAAGCCCCTAAAAACAAGATGTTTTGTCCTATGTGTTATGATTGTGACAAAAATACCTATTTATGACCAAATCAGTTTGGTAAGGCAGATATACATTAAGCTCCTTCTAGTCTTCACACCTATCAAAATTAGGAAGTTAAAGACAGGCTATCATCTGAGGTACTACACTAGTAAAACAAGATTATCCTTCCTCCCTGCAATATGCTTAAAATCTTGACAGCAATTTCAATGGGACAAGTAATTTTTCTCTCCATATCAGTATGACCCCCTGGAAACAGTGGAAGGTACATCATATGCCAATTAAAGTGGAATACAAAAGAAATCTATAAATACGAGACACTACAACCTTTCATTGTGTTTAATACAAGGACCATAATCACCGTCAGTGAGGATTCCTTTTCATATTTTTTTTTCCTATTGACATCTCTTTAGTCATTGTCTCAATCTCTTCTTAAACATGAAATGGGGAGGGTGCCTCAGCATTTTGGTTTTCATATTGAGGTAACACAAGGCTTTATACTGAATGTGATGCTACTGCTCTTGCTGCCAGCAGTGCAGCATCCCATGAAACATGTGTCCAGTCACTCTCCCACATTTTGGGAAACGCTGTAGTTAGCGAAGGGAGCAAAAGTCTCATCACTCCTTTGCTGTTTTCTTTCACAACAGGGAAAAACTGTACATAAACACTTACAGAAGGATGAAGTTAGGATATGGTGCTGTGCAGTAAAAATTTCTTTGGCTCTGCCTAGCAAAAGACACCTGTAGTGAGTATGTGGGCAGAACTGTTTATAGATGTGCCAGGTTCTCAGCTTCTCCAGTGGTGAAATGGGGACCAGCTTGACACAGCCTCGCCACTCTTGAGTGATATTTTATTGCTATAATTTAGCAAAGGCGAGCAAAATGAGGTTTTACATTGGTACCTAATACTTGTTGCATCCAGTGGGAGTCACACACCCCACTAGCATGGATGGACTCCTACATGCTTACAAGAGTTTTTATGAACTGTTCAAACTGGCTCACCGAATAAGTATACATTTCCCTTAAATAAATATACACGTGCCTTCTGCTCAAAGCCCCCAGAGCATTAACACTTTTATATGAGCATTTACAGAGGAAACAGCACTAGCCCTATAATTGTCCACATAAAAATCTGTTTATTTAGAGAAGCTGATTATTATTCAGCTGGAGTCACTGACAGTGATGTAGCAGAGAATTGCCATAGTATTTGTGCTGTTGAATTAACAATCAAAGAGCAGCCATCACCAGCATTATTGTTTATTGCTGTTCCAATGCGCCAAGGCTGGCTTGTTTGCAGCATCATAACTCAAGAACCAGAGTTCTCTTTATTTTCCATTGAGTGAGCCTGCAGGGAAGAGCACCTCTTCCAGTGCCTCAGAAAGCTTGGGGAGGGCATCGTGGTCATTAGTTGTTACAGGTGAGGTAATTAAAAATGCTTCTCTCTCCAGACCCCCCCCTCTATCCTTGTGGTACTTTTTCTTTTAGAAATACCTACATTTATCACTACTTTATATAAGCTTTTGACTATAGGGCTAGTGGGTTAATAAATGTTCACTGGAATATAAAAAATATTCTATATTCTGTGAATAATAGATTATAGATGACTCTAAACACATAACATAAAATGCTGTAGGTGTTTATGAGCCATTTATAAGCAATTTATTATTGATCAGGAAGGGAGGGAGGGATCACCCATTTATTAAAATCCGTGAATCCTGTACTAATCCTTTCTAAAGGGTGTTAAAGGCTTGGTTAGAAATGAGGTGCGAGCCACTGGCCTTTCAGCAGTGGGCTGTCTGGCTGACAGCTGATACCATCACACCAAATTCTTGGCAGCCTTGGGATACTCCTGAGTGTCGTCGACCTGTCCTGCAGCCAAACATGTAGCTAGTAGCTCTGGTTTTAGTTATCTGTTCCAGCTGCTCTTAGCAGCGATGATTTTACTTTGGTACCTCGCAATTCGTATCGATTTCACGTGGTACTTTTCTTTTAAGAACTGCCACTCTCTGTTTCTTTCGTTCACTCCCTGGCTAAATCTTTTTCTTCCCCCTTTTCTGTGTTTCCCACTCCTCCCCAGGGTGAATGCTCACAGAAGTGCTATGACATCTTTGTGCTGGAGACGGTGTGTGTGGCGTGGTTTTCATTTGAGTTCCTGCTGCGATCCATCCAGGCAGAGAACAAGTGTGCTTTCCTGAAAACCCCACTCAACATCATCGACATCCTGGCCATCTTGCCTTTTTACATCTCTCTCATTGTGGATATGGTCTCCACAAAAAACAGCAGCAAGCCCGGTGGGGGAGCTGGCAACAAGTACCTGGAGCGAGTGGGCCTGGTGCTGCGCTTCCTGCGGGCTCTGCGCATCCTGTACGTGATGAGGTTGGCACGGCACTCACTGGGGCTGCAGACGCTGGGGCTCACCGTGCGCCGGTGCACCAGGGAGTTCGGGCTCCTCCTGCTCTTCCTTTGCGTCGCCATGGCCCTCTTCTCACCACTGGTGTACTTGGCTGAGAGCGAACTGGGAGCCAGGCAAGAATTCACAAGCGTCCCCACCAGTTACTGGTGGGCTGTGATCTCCATGACAACTGTTGGCTACGGGGACATGGTGCCTCGTAGCATCCCAGGACAGGTGGTAGCCCTGAGCAGTATCTTGAGTGGGATTTTGCTGATGGCTTTTCCAGTCACGTCCATCTTTCATACCTTTTCCCGTTCCTACAGTGAGCTGAAGGAGCAGCAGCAACGAGCAGAAAGCAGGCAGATGCGCCAGCTAGAAGAGAGCACCAAACTCCCAGGTGGTGACAGTACACAGGGGCCCAGTGTCACATTCCCACCAGATGCTGCTGGGGAGGAGGGTCAGCCTGCGCTGGACCAGGAAGCCAAGAGAAGTTGTTGACTCTGAACAGCTGAAGACTTGTTTGCAGCACAAGAAGCAGTGGACAAGGGGGGTCAGTTCTGCAAGAACAACCTCCTGAACTACATAAATGAGGGGCAGACACACACAAGGTTGTCTTTAGAAGACCAACTTTTGATCTTAAGGGCCCTCGGAAAAGTGCCCCTAGAAACTCTACCAAGTACAGCTCTGCTCCATCGCTTTTCATAGGGTTTTTCTTTTCTATTGAACAAGTATTTTTGGCAACCCCCAAGGAGCAGCCATTGAACGTAGCCAGCCAGGAGAACGTAACATGAAGCACAGCCTGTGCTGGGGTGCCATTTGACGGAGCAGCCAGCATGCCGCCTCCTCCCTGCTCGGTGACACTCCGCGTGCAAGGGGCTGAATGAGGGGGCTCCCCGTGCTGTGATGCCCCATGCACAGGGGGTTTGTTTCAGCAGCTCCGCCAAGGAACACAAACCTCAGACAAGCCAAGGTGTGAGGGCAAGAGAAGGGCAGAAACATTCCTTCAGCTTTCCCAGGGGCTTGGTTTTGTCTGTTTTACAGATCAAGCAGCGCAGCCTGGGCTGCCAGCTGCCAGCTCCGACTTGTGCACTAGCGCAGTATGCATTATTTAGTAAATATGCGTATTTACCACCCTAAGCTGTGTATCTTAGCCCCATGACAGAAATATACATAGACAATCTTCCTGACTGTGGTACTGAATGTTAACTTGTTTTTTTTCCTTTGCTAACAGTTGAATATAACAAATATCTTTACAAATCACACCATTTCTCCACTTTCTGTTAACTATTTCCATCTCTCATGTATCAAAAAATGTGTTTAACAGACAACTAAACCTGAACTACATGCAGCCCAAGAAGGGGAGGGTCATGTTAAACCAGCAGTGTCTCCCAGCTCTGCATGCTCTTTCTCAGCGGTGGCGGCTGCACTGACTGCAGTCATGTGCAAACAAGAGTAGTCCAAACCCGGTGAAGTCAATGAGATGCCTTCAATGGGGTCTGGCCTGAGTTGCAGCATAGCACCTGTGCTCTACATTAGGAGTAGTCTTCCCCCCCCTCCCCCCCCCAAGAAAAAGACAATCCTGTCATCTAAAAATTAGAATTATTGTTCTGGCTCTTCTTCCTAATTCTCAAAAGGTTTAAGTCAATTTAAAGGGAAAATGAATCATACGTTGGTATCTACATGCTGATGGCAGCCCTGTGAGCTCCCCAGCCCTGGAGGAGCTGTGTAGCTGGTCCAAGTCAGCGCACTGTGTGCGTCTTTCAGTGCTCCTACAGGTGGGATATGATCCAGGGATGGAGGGAAATGGAGCACAACTATGCCCCCATTTGTATTAAAGCCATGCAGTGTCACCCTCCATATTCTCCTCCTGCCAGGAAGGGAACAAAAGCTGATGGATTGAAGATGGGATTTGTCTGGTTTGGGGTTTTTTTGCCTCAGCATATGTTGTAACACCAGTCCTACATTAGCAAACTCCCATATTAAGCCATTCGTTATAGGAATGGAGCAAGGGAAAATAAAAGGTTACATTTTATTTTAATAAAAATTAGAAGCTTTGTTGCTGAATGCTCACCTCCGATGATTCAGGTGCAGGGGGGGAGGTGGTGTTTCACTGTGCTGATGTGAAGCCATGCGTGCCAATGCTCCAGCCAGGGTCCCCTGCCACTGGCCCTCTCTGGCCCATAGCAGCCCTGGTACTGCTCCTTTGCAGCCATAGCCAGGCCAGACAGCCCCGAGCAGTGCAGCAGGGTCACTGGGCCAGGTTACACAGCTCGGAGCAGCACGTGTGTTACACACACGGCTCACTGGTGAGTGCTGCAAGAGATGCAGGCAGCAAAACTGAGCCCCCCTACCCTGCCGGCTGCATCTGGGTCTCCAAACCCCCAGCTGTATTGAACTACATGCAAACTGAACACAGCCACATGTGCCAGGGTTCTGCCCATCATTCACAGCCCACCACCACTGGGAGCACATCCGCTCCTTGTGCCAGGCAAAGAGGGCCAAGGGCTGGTGGATGGTGCCTGGGCTGACTCAGACTCCTGGCAAAGCAATACCAGCACTGGGTTGCTGTGACTCATGAGAGATTTTAATTTTATTATTTTTTTAATCCTGATGCAGGCATTTCTTGCATTAAGGCTTATTAAGGTTTGGCATCAGCGATACAGCTTTGCAGCCAGCTAAATGCAAACCAGCACCATGAACACTGTGTGGGGACAAAGTGTGGCATGGTGCTGAGGGGCAGCAGTGCATTTTATGGTGGCATTCAGGTGCTCAGTCTCCAGGTGGGACCCGACAGATTCACCAGGTGAACCCACAAGTTCATGTTTCACGGTACTTTGGTTCATGCACACCATGTGCTGTTTAGCGCTACATCTCTGGTGTGAATCACAGCTAGTGTGCACGGAGGGTGCTGAATACCTCTCCTCAAGGTGGTGAGGCCCACGAATGATCAGCAGCATTAGCTTACTCTTAGAAGAGCCATGCTGGAGTAGACATCCATGCAGAATGAAGAGTTTCACGCTTGCAGTGCTAGCAAATAACCATGAATGAATGCCACTGTTGGCCCCGCAGCATGAAAAGAACAGCACCGGGACAGCTAACTGCAGCTCAGCAGCTGTGTAGAAAAACAGACTGATGACACAAACCATATTATTGCTGTGCTCCATCAAGCTGCTATTGTCCTACAATAGCAAGTTCTTTATATTTTTCAAAAGGCACATAATTAATTCCAGCACGCACAGAGTTTTAATAAAGTGACAAAACCCACTCATTATGTCTGTTAGTCAAGGCCTGGCTTTTAATAAAGTTTCATTTTCTCTATTGCGATGACAGATCAGGAAACACATATAAACCAGGAACCTTTTAAACAATTTTTGGAAGCTGTATAAAGTTGTGATGCACACATTGCCAGACATAAAAGATACCCAGAGGAGAGTGAGTTTCACGCAGCATAGCTGTTGTTATGGGTGATGCTTATTGCTTTTGATCAGCCCCTGGAGAAGTATCGGTTTTGTCGTGTATGGTTGTTGGGTTTTTTTTCTTTGACACAGCACACACATGATTTAAAGCCATTTATCTGTAACTACAATAAATGCTACACTGCTGTCTGCATGCATGCTGGTGCCAGTGGGTAGTTAACCCCGTTTCTTTGAAACACAATCTAGTGCTTCATGATTGTACCACATGGGTTTTGCCCCAAGGAAAAAAAAATTCGTCTCTCCTATGGGACAGAGACTCGCAACACAGGTGAGCAAAGCCACCTCTTCTACACAGCTGTCTTGGTGGCAGCACGCGTGGGCCTGGACATACAAATTCTGGCAGTTGGCAACAATAATCATCTGAAAACTGTAACTATGTTTGAGAGCTAAGGATGGGGTAACTGGTAAAAGGTAGAGGGAATCGCACAAACACAACTCCTTCTGCTCATACAGCACATGTGCACAGCCAATCTCCTACCTCATAGCAACCTCAATTAAGAAAAAGCACTAATTGTAAGAAAAACCTGACACTGGTATCATCCCCTCAGCAGTAAGCCGGACAGAGGTTGCTGTCTAACACTGATGAGGCCAGAACAGGCAGTCGGTGGCAGCCTCACAACAGATGCTTCACAGGGGCAAAGCATCCTTGGCTTTCACAGGGCTTGGCGCCTACAAGCTACAGCCTTAGAAGAGTATGAAGCCTTGGGGCAGAAGAGGAAAGAGGCGGATAGAGGGCTGATGGGTAGAGAAATCCAGCATGGTTCTGCTGGCCCATCTGAGGCTGAGCAAAACCCCTCGGTTTCCCGGCACAGCTAAGCCAGCACCTAAAAGAGCCAAATCCACGTAAACTGGGACACAGATGGGGGTCTGAAGTCCTAAGTCTGTGTTTGCTGTTGGGGCATTTCCAGATGCTGACGTCCGCTGGCGACCTGGCTGCTTTACAAGGCTGTTTACAGGGAGATCTGCCCCTGCTCCAGGGTGCACCTCACATTTTGTTCTAGTCCATGTCTCTTATTTACTGCTGTTGGCACAGATATCCAGGCAGTGTGTTTATTTATTGGCATATTGTTGACTTACATATTAATGTCTTTTTTATGTTACAGAAAGCCACCAACAAAGCTACAGCTGTCAGTCAGGTCCTTGAAGCCTTCTTGGCACTCACAGCATCTGTGGGCCAACTTTTCCTTTACTACCCAGTGCCGAATTTGAGCTTTGCCTTTTGTCTTAAAATGTTTTTAATTGCATCTAACTACATACGTAGACACACGCACCCAAACATCTAACCGTGAAATCTCTGTCTCTATGGAGCCGCAACGCCGAGGATGAGCTTTGCCCAGGGGCCAGGGCCAGCACCGCAGCAGCCCGGAGGACCAAGGCCCTGTTGCTGCAGCGTCCAGAGGTGGCTGTGAGAGCTCCCGTTTACTGAAGGGGCTCCCCGTTGTTT
This sequence comes from Fregata magnificens, assembly GCA_013389945.1. Lineage (NCBI taxonomy): Eukaryota > Metazoa > Chordata > Aves > Suliformes > Fregatidae > Fregata > Fregata magnificens. Next base: position 19,521 of record WAAD01019580.1, read on the forward strand.
CATTTAGGGCCACTGCCACCATTAGCTTCCCCTCAGTGAGTGCCAGAGCAGCAGCCAGTAACACCAGTACTGTTTGGGATAGATGGTGCAACCCCTATGAATAATGAGCAGGCTCGCCTGTTGTGGGAACTGCTTGGGCCATTGCCCTCTGTGGTCTCCACTGCCCGCAGACTGTAACAGAGCAGGCAGGTTTTACTCCCCACCCTCATTTTCCTCCTCCTTTACCCCCCACTTCACCCACCTTTGCCCTTCCAGGTCTTGGTTTTCCTCCATTCCCTCCCCTCCAGGAGTCTCTCCCTTCAGCCCCTTATTTGAGCAAGCTCAGTCTCTCCCACCTCTCTCCTCTTGCCCTTCCCGACCCTCTCCTGTGCCCCCAGCCCTCTCTCCTCACTGACTCCCCTTCTCCAGCTTCCGCAGCCGCTGCATGCCCCAACAGCAGTCTCCCCACACCGGAGCAGCCGGACAGCCTGCAACAGCAGCCCGGCAGGGCCCAGGAGCCACACATCGGCCACAAGGCTGGTCCCGACTGTCTTGGTTTGTTTTCACGTCCTGAATCAACAGGGAGGGGGGTCAAGACGACTCTTGGCACAGCGGTTGGTGATGAGATGACACACTCGGTTTCCTCATGTTCCCTGCAGAGGCTGCGCAGAGCATGTCCCTCAGCTGTGTCCCTGTCTTTGACCTCATTATGCAGTTTACATGATACAGGGTGGTTTTAAAGCTACATAATAATCTGTTAGTAATTTGTTTTTACTGTGAGTATCACAAGCATAAAAGAGTTAAGTGGTCATGAGGGTAAGTTTACCCCAGGATGTATGGAAGAGCAGGGGATAGAAATCCAGAATCCCTGTTGCGCGTCATGACCTCAAGACAATTTATGCCTTGTGCTTACCCACCCATCAGGAGGAAAAAGCATGCTAATTGTTCCTACAGACAATGCTCTAGACAAGATGAGTTATAATAAGAGTAAGAAGCACGCATCTTGTATCTGAACAAAGTAACACTGCAATTTATATATAATAGGTAATTTTTATTTAAAAAAAACCATTGCAACTGACAGAGAAAATAAACTCCATGAAATATGCCATACATTCAAAGAGATGTATTTAAAGTAATTGATTTCTTATTATCTGAGGTGATCATTGATACAGATACTTCCTCACAATTAAAGAACAAAACAAAGTTCTGTAACATTTTGTCCCTAAAGTATCTTGCAAGATGAAGTTCAAGAGTTCCTTGCCAAGAGTCCTGCCTTGCTAAATGCCACATACAGAAGATGACTTTAGACATGGTTTCACTGGCTTCTCTTCCAGCATTTGCAGCTGTGGTGTGAATGAGACGGGTCTGCAGAGCTCGCTGGTTTGGGTACTGATGACAGACTCAAGAATCTGTCCAGGGAAGAGTCCCAAAAGGAAAAAACAACAGTTGTTTTATCCTCAGTAATACCTGTATTTCAAAGCCAAAGAGGTGGCCAAAAGTGTGCACTCCCAGGTGAAGCTATAGGATACAGAAGTGTATTTGTTGAGAGCCATTTATTCCTTATATCCCCGTTTCATAGAATATTAGAAAAAGACCACCATATACAAAAATCTTATCATTACAAGTTATTAAAAAAAAAAACCAGACCATTAAAACACACAAGAAAGTGTTTGTTTGCATACAGTAGAAATACAATCCTCATTAAAGCAGCATACCAGAGAAGCCAGTTGTTAAGTAAGTTTTCAATTAAAAAAGACAAAAGCCCAGATGTTCCTGTAACACAACCAGAACATTGGAGAAAAGAGAGGAACAAAACATTCATAGCCTGCCATGCTGGGTGCTTTGTCTTTGTAAGGTCACTTCAGGCCTAAAAGAGTACGGTATCAAACAAAGAGCGTGGAGTCATTGCCCGGGCAGAGCATTCTGTGCCCAGCTCTTGGAAACAGCAACTCTCCTCAGCTCTGCTTTACTCACACAGATCCGACTGGATCTGCCAGGGCAGGAGGGACTTCCTGAGGACGCCCTTCCTTCCACCTCCAGCAGTGTCCCCACCAAAGGGCAGGACGGCTTGGTCCCAGGGCAGGACTTCTGCCTGCGGGTTTGAGCCTCAGTCCTCCGCCACCAACATGCCAGCTCTAAAACCAAATGGCAGGTGCAGTGGGAGCCCCGATGTCAGCCTGGGGCTACCTGGGGAGTGAGAGGGGCACAAGTCTGTAAAGCAGCACAGGGACAGCCCGCTCTTCCCTGTCTTATGATGGACATTCCCAACCGAGTGTCACGTAACAGCTGCTGCAGCCTGCTGACGCTTCCCGTCCAGAGGACAATGTGCCACCGATGAAGAACAGTCCGGACTCAAATCATGAGGTTCCCAAATAAAACAGGGTAGGGGAAGTATCTGATTTACACACTGAAGTTATTAAACCTCAAACTTGCTGCCATCAGCTTATGCCGTACATAAGCTCTTGGGCTAATCTTGGAGAAAAAATGATTCTCAAAAACCTGTCCCAGCTTTAACACCTTGCCTGTGGTCAGACAGGATTCACCCGGCAGCAGGGAGGGAGCCTCATGAAGAAGAAAGCAGTGCAGGCATAGCTGTTCCTGGGACTAAGCGTCTTGCTATAGCTGCCCCATACCAACCAGGGTGGTTTCATGATGGCAACTGGCACAAGCCCAGGGGCTTGGTCACAGCCCCCTGCGGGTCCACACCACCTGCAGCTGCTAGACATGTGCAGTTCTCAGAAGGGGCACGGTGACCTATGCTGGCAAACAGCCATCACAGACAACATCTACATTTATAAATAAACTCTCTGCTCTTTCAGCTTTCTCAGTCCCTCTGTCTAAGTACAGGCTGCTGATTATTCTAAGAGCCTAGAAGTTCTTAAGCAACAGAAAAAGGAAAACGTGGGCTGCTTCCTTGCTGGGTCAATGCAAGAAACACCCCAAAACACAAACTGGTTCTTGTTTGGCATTAAACAACGTGAACATGAATCTCAGCCTCAACAAATCAAGCTGTCAGATGCTAGTCCTATTCCATAGGATACAGCTTTTTCTCTGTCTCAAACCTTTTCACTTCCCCTTCTGAGGCAACAGAAGTGGAGTTGCTTCTACCTTTGTGGCTCAATTGCCATCTAGAAATACTTGCCTGGCAATACTGGCAACACATGTCTGCTGGCCCCTTGGTTTGTGAAAGACGTCCTACAGCCCAGCTCTGTCCTGTGCACAGCGGCAGGAACAGTGCTGCCCCCTGAGTGCAGGGCGGGCTGTTCCCAAACCCCATTGTTTCAAAGCACAACTACCTAAGTTACCTACAGTCTCCTGTTAGCTCCTCCTTTTGGCTGACTGCTTGACTGGCTGTGCCTGCTCTAAACATGGCTCCAGCATCGTCCATACTCAGACCCCCTTCATCATCTCCTTGATGTGTCTGCCTGCCACACTGATCCCACAGCGGGGGTGAACACCTGCCATTCACTCTTTAGCACGTTGATGCTTTACACTGTGTATGACTGGTTCATTTCTGGCTGCTCACCTCTTTGCAGGGCCTCCTGCCCTCACCTTCTCTGCTCACCAGACACCCTTTTTAAAAGAAAAATCTCCTGCATTTGCTCTTCCATACTTCTTCCTACATTGTGGAGATACTGAATGCTAGCACATGCCACAGACTTCCTGCCAATATACAGACTTTATATTATATAAATACATAAAAGTTTCAGACAAAATTTCCTATCATTTCTGTGGTGTAACATTTTTAAATAGCATTAAAAACACAAACCGTCCAGCCCTTGTGATTAAATATACAAACATTTGTGAATTGATAAGGCTTATGGGTACATATGCAAAAATAAGGTGCCCCTCCCCCCACCAAGAAACAGTTCTGTACAGCTAAGTCTGAAAACAGAGAGAGCAAGTTATTTAAAATAAAACTGCCTGAGCTGGAAGCGCAGCCAGATTTTCAATCCCTGTTCTTATTTCTGCTTTCAACTTGGCAACACAGGAGTATTTACAAGCGGAAGAGGAGCTGCCATGCCTGACTCCACAGTGCCGTTGACCTGCAACCTGTCCAGCTAAGTGCCTCACAGGGCCTTGGTGCTGGCTGGGTGTGCAGTGTGGGACACGGGCTTCTGAGGGTAGTAACTGTACAAGTAAACCTGCAACAGGATAGCTATGTCCACAAAAACCTGCAGGAGTCCACAGATGGAGAACTGGAAAGGGGCCTGATTCAAGATGAAGTAAACAGTCTTGAACGTGTCCCCACTGGTCCACATCAGCACCATCTTGACACTAAAAGACAGAAAAGAAAGGAAGAGTATTTATTGAGAAGAACTTGGCTTGTGATTAGACCTGCCATACCAGAGGATCCCACCTACTTCAGTGAGGGTTTATACTCAACAGTGGATTGGGACTCCCCTCAACAAGGGCAGACAGCATGCCTAGCCAAGACATGCAGTACTTGGAAGGGAGGATCAAATTCTGTTCCCCACAAACTGCAGCACTCTTATCTCAGCAATTACAGCTCCAAATGCCTGTGGCTACGAAGGTATCCAACATTTTAAAATATCCAGCTAGGATATTTGACTCAGCGGTGTTCTGTAAACATGACTGCCACATGCTGACAGCACTGACCATAAACTAAAGTAATACAGTGCATGGAAAAGAAAGGCAATTGATCCCAGCAGTTACTTCTTGTGCATGCAATTTTGTGCTCATGCAAGGTGAAGTAACACATAGACTGCTCTCTCATGCATGCACACTTTTTTAGCATCTGCTGAAACAAACACTTCTGATAGATACAAGAAACCATTTCTTATTGCAGAAAATGCCAAACCAAAAGAAACAGAAAGACAGATTGTCCAGTAATACAGAAAGAGGAGAAATGACATGCCTGCAGCTGTTACTGGAAGGATGAACATCACTAAGGATTTTTATCAAGGACACAGATCAAGAGCAATGCTCAGACTTCCTTTTAATAGCCATCCTTGCTTTCATCTTGCTGTACTGCTGAGCCATCCCCTGTCCTGCAGTCCAGCTCCTGCTCCCCCGCATCAGGAGAAACTCTGGGTAATAGAAGCAAGTTCTTCAAACAGACCAAATTTTTTTCACTGCCCTCAACAAAATGTGAACAACCAGATCCTGAAGGCTGTTTCCGAGCTTCATGCACTTTAACAGGAGAGCTTTTTAAGCAGCTGGATAAGCGGTAGTGGACAAAAGCTTTGTAGTTCACAGTATGAGCATTGCGCCTGATTTGTCATAATTACGGGCAATTACGTTTTGCCAGCACTGACTCCAATTTATCAAATGCAGTCAGGCCCATGCAGCAGGGTAGGACTTAATGTTCATTTCTCAAACATTCAGGCAGGGAGCTAGCATAATTTGTGTTTTGGACACAAGTACACAATGCTATTGCAAGCCAAATGCTGCAGCCCACTCTCTCCCCATAGGGGAAGGGCGGCCAAGAGCATCAGTCTATACTGCCCCATCACACTATGGAAACACAAGCCTTTTTGTAACTCGTGTCATGTGACTGAGAGCGTAAACCAGGTCTACAGTCCTATGGATCTTCCAAAGAGAGCCTCTGTGTGGAAGTGCAAGCAAGGACATGGGGTTGAGTGAGCAGTCATTCCCCACCCAAGGTCATTCTAAAAATGTAAACAAATAATCGGAGACGGAAAACAACTGCTGAACCCATAGTGTCATTTGTGCTCGCCGCAAACAGCCTGCACCAACTGCCTTGTGCATGCTCCCAATTACACTGAGTCACCTTATGTCACACTTACAGGAGGTTTACAGATGCAGGCGGTGGTGGGGATTGTCTGGGATTTTAATTAGGAAGGGCAATAAACTCTGAGGGTAATAAAACTGGCACCTTGCTTGCAGGCAGCCAACATTCCTCCTCCTCTGACTTTAAGCTTATCAGTGTTTGCTGGGCAACTGATCATAATTTAATTGTGAATCTGTCCCAGTGTGGTTGGGGACCCTCACTAAAAGTACGTGCTAAACCTGGCTCGCTGTTGACAGAAAGGCAATTCAGGGATGCCACAAAATATCTGAATAGGAATTTAACGTGCAAAGGATATTTGTCACATATTCGCCATGGAAAAAGCTAGCTGGGTTTTAAAAGTGACCCCATGGTGCAGTGCAGATGTGGAGAAGAAAACACATACTGTGAGAAGATGTACAGCCTACAATAAGAGTTTACTCCCCAGAGAAAGAATAATCACTGGGGGAAACCTTATGGACACATGCAGTTCAGCAGCGCCACAGATGCCAATCACTAGAAGCATACCTCTAGCTGTGTCACATGCTGTGCTGAGTTTGCCAAAGCAATTCTGGGTTTTGCTAGGAAGCACCTGTGAACTCAACAGCCTGCAATACCGACTGGGTAACTTGGTGCAAGCTCCAATAGCCTTTGCATGTTCCAGAGCCCCGCTCTTCAGCTCGTACATCAGACACTCAAGGAAATCAGCATCGTGCCTGGGGTTCTCACTAAGACATGACAATGGTCTATATACAGGAAAATTTCAACTTGTCCTTGGCAAAAATGATTTAAAAAAATGTAATGGATAGTTTAACGAGCTAACACCACTGGTCTGTCACTGAATCAAAAAATATACATCCTCTTCTGCCCAGTAGCTTGGACGAAACAGCAGAGAAAACCTGCAAATCACCAAGGTACTATAAAAATACAAAATAAAAATATACAAAACACTTGATGTTCCACAAAACCTTACTACTGCAGCTGCACCGAGGTTCTCGGAGCCCAGGGTTAATGCAAAGTAATGACTGTGGGAGTGCTGGCTTGTCTCCAGAGGAGAGGCTGGGACTGGACAAAAGGAGCATGTCCAGCACAGGCCTAAAGGTGTGTGGGGTAACTGAAAACAGCTTGGCAAGGGAATGGGGACAGTGTCACACAAGAAGTGAGAAGAGGCAATGAAGAGCCCCAGAGGAAAGCTGAGAAGACATCAGAGGAGCAGAGAGGTCAGTCAGATGAAACAGGGGTAGGAAAAAAAGGCTGGAGCAGGACAAGGAATTACAGGAACGGAAAAGAACTGGAAACTTGGGACACAAGTCCTTGGAAATGACCTGAATTTGGGGTGGACAGACAGAGGAGTACAGCCTGGGACAAGGGCATTCAGGGTTGTATTGGGTTTGCATGGCAAGGTTTCAGTAGCAGGGGAGGCTACAAGGGGTGGCTTCTGTGAGAACCTCCTAGAAGCCTCCCCCATGTCCAACAAGAGCCAATGCCAGCTGCCTCCAAGACAGATGTCACCACTGGCCAAGGCCAAGCCCATCAGCGATGGTGGTAGCACCTCTGTGATAACATATTTAAGAGGAGGGAACAAAAAACCTGCGCAATTGCAGCTGGAGAGAGGAGTGAGAATATGTGAGAGGAACAACATTGCAGACACCGAGGTCAGTGAATTAAATTAATTTCCCTGAATCAATTCTGTTTTGCCCATGATGGTAATTGGTGAGTGATCTCCCTGTCCTTATCTTGACCCACGAGCCTTTTTGTTATATTTTTCTCTCCCCCTGTCCAGTTGAGGAGGAGTGATGGAGCAGTTTGGTGGGCCCCTGGCATCTAACCAAGGTCAACCCACCACAAGTGTGAAGCTAGGCAATGAGCAGAAGAGGTGTGCGCTGGCCCAGGACCCCCACCTCATCATTGTAATGTCTGCAAGCCCCCCAACGCCCTCTCCAATTACGTACGTGTCTCACTCCTCCAGTGTGCGCCCTAGGGAGGGGAAAAGCTACAACTGCTGTCAGCTCTCCCCCATCTCAACCAGCACCCATTTGCACACACAGCCTGAAAGTTTCAGCTTGGTGAGAAACCCATCAAGTGTCTGCGTGGCATCTCAGGGGGGAAGAGAGCTTCCCCTGCCCCCACTACCACATCACAGGCCCATGCTTCAGGAGGCTGGGAGACAGGCTGAATGAAGTTTACATCATGGCTTCTGCTACGTCCTAATTTCCAGACTCTCAGGTACAATAGTAATGGTCCTCCGCCATTATTTGGGCTGTGCAAATGCCTTGTCCTTGCTGCATACGCAGATGCCATTTACAGTAATGCAATGGTGCGTGCAAGACTATGCGTGACTGATTGCATGGATACACCATCACTGCTCTCATACTTCCAACTATCGTGTCACTTCAGGATGCCACACAGGATAGAAAAGCCAGTTTTTGTCCGCAGCTTCTCAATTTCACCCACTCACTTGGGGAAGAGAGGTAATTCTTGTATTTATTCTTACTTTTAGGGTAGAAAAGAAAGAAATGAACCTATCTTGGGCAGATAGCTGCCTCTTACCTGCCCCAGAAGAGAGAAGTGCAGTGTCTGTGCAGAAAGGGAGGGTTTTATTGCCCAGAAGAAATGGGAGTTTTCAGTTGGTTGTGGGGAAGGAAGAGGAAAAAGGGGAGAGCACACCCGAGCCCTTCTTCCACTACTCTGCTGTTACCTCCATTTGGTGAATGAAGCTCCAGTCCCTTCCTGTAAGACATGCGAGGCTCATTTTTAACAAGCTACCGGTACACCAAAGGGGGCAACCCTCTCGTCTCAGCTTTCTCCCCCTGCAGGACTCTGCATGCCACGTGACAGAAAATCTGTGGGATCACAGCAACCACGAGTCTCCCAGAGAGCCACATGACGCAGCAGCGGCTCCAATGCAGGCAGCCAACGGTGGTGAACAAGCCCTCTGCGTGGCTCTGCTCCTTTGCAATGCCATGTGCCAGGTGGCGCCAGCTGGCAGATTGCAGCCTGTTGGCATACATCTGTCCCTTGGCTTCACAGTGCAAGAGAAAATGCTGCGCTGTTAACGTAGATGAGGCTTTGCTGCAAGAGGCAGTCACGGCCCACCATCAACAGTGCCTGAGACTGGACAGCACAGCACAAGGAGGCTGCATGCAGCAGAAATTTCCCAACCTATCTCACAAACACCAACTTCACGCTATATCTTCCTGACATCTGCAAAGCCACGTGAGCGAAGCTGTTCTGCGCAGGACTGGCTACACAGCAGAGCAGGATTTAGGAGTAAATAAACTGATATCTTTCCTGAAATAGCCCGAAGCTAAGCTGGGGAGAGATGGAAAGCAGGAAATGCTCACCTTGTTGATATGGAGGATGTGGTCTAGTAGGACAGCACAACTGCTCTTAGCACTTAGCACAAACGAGTGAGCAGGTTTGGGGTGAGCAATGCCACAGAGCAATTTGGGAGGCAGAAATAAACAAATGGCAACATTTGGTTGTGTGACAACAGAGATGCCAACTGGAGGGGCAGGAGGCAGGAACTGCGCTGAAATAGCTGGTATTGCCAGAGGCTGAAGCAGACTTGCGGTAAAAATAGCAGTTCCCAGTAATGTAAATCAGTACTGCAGTATCCAATGACAACAAACCTCCTAAAAGCAAGCGCCTTCCTTACAGTTGAGCTCGTTGCAAGGAGTTGCTAATGTAGTAACAGTCAGTGTCAAGTCTGTGTAAATTGCAATTGACCACAAAGGGGAAAAGCTGGTATTTTTCAACTGCTCTTAAAATCAGAAAGAGCACTCATTTATTCTGCTGTTGGAATTAATTCTCAGAAGGACACCATCACTTCTGATCAGACACTAGACGAGGGGTGGGTTGCTAAATGCTATTTTTTAATATGGTAATATAAAAATGCCCTACAGCACTGCTAGTCTACCACTGATAGTAGATTTCATAAAGACACTGTACCAATCTTCATTTGCTAAATAAATAAATGGCATGCTGGAAAACAGCATTCACTTTTCCCAAGGAACAACTTGCTTCATTCAGGTTGCTTGTATATTGTGTATTAATTCTGAAGTGACAGCAGCTAGAGGTAAAGAACACTTATTAGTACACCATATCTGCAGTAGCCAATGAACCATAATTTTTACAGAATACTCCTGAAATTATTCAGATGTAGAAAGAGCTTGTAAAGTGCATTCAAATGAAAAAACAAACCAAAACTTTCTGTTGCTTCTGTTTGAGAAACTGTACTAGAGGCTGAGTAATTTACAGAACAGTGAGATTAGCCAGATATTTAGGCTCAACCCCCCCTATCCAGGACTAATGCTACTCGAATCAAAGCTTCTCAGCATCTTCATTCCGTCTGCTCAAAACCTGGCTGTGACAGTCTCAAGTCTCTGATTTTCCACTGGAATCTTTGCACAGTCTGCTCAACATTAGTCACTTCTTGGTCATTACGCCTGTCTTCTTCCTTCATCTGAAAGAGCAAAAACTACCAAAAAAAGCATCTTGTAAAAAAATATGAGATGTGAAGCCCCCTCTTCCTCCTCCCTAGTAAACCAGTCTGTCTTAAGACTAGTTGCAACCATCCATCAAAATAACTTGCAAACAGTAGCACATTAGCAGAACTGCAGAGCAGCAGTCTGCAGAACACGGGCTGCTACTTAGCACAAAACCTACACAAGAAGAAAGACATGGCAGTACTCGCTTCCTGTTTGCACTGTAAATTTTCTCACATCAATGTTATGACTCTGCATGTTTGTAGCTTAACACACAAACCCAAAAATACCCTGCAAGCTGGAAGACACAAAGAGAATCAGACATTAGACAGTGACTTCTGTTGAGAAATTCTGTAGTGGTTTGACCAGACATTTCAGTACAAATAGCAACAGGAGGTACGTGTTGCCCTGATGTAATTACATCCTACTACAGTCACAAACTTAGTGCTAATTGTGCTCAGACAGTCAATGAACTCAAAAATCCTAAGTAATTTTCAATAACAGAAAAATGAGTATAATTTATTGACCTTTATCTACTTTGAAAGTTTTTTTGTTTTGTTTTGGGTTTTTTTCTTTCTATCCTAGGCAACTGGAACTAAAAAGAGGAGAATTAGCCTGGACTCTTTTTGTTCAAGAATCAGTGGAACTTGACCACAACTTCTCCACATCATGGCCAAGTGCTAGACCAAGACACAGGTGATGCTGGATTCAAAAATCGGACTTTTTAGATTGCCAAAGTTTCATACATTTCTTCATATATTAGCACTTGACTTTCATGTATGTTAAAAAATGGTGACAGTTCTTTAAATGGCTGGGGATATAAAAGCAGAATAAAATCATTTAAGAGCTGACAAGCTAGTATTTCCTTGAGGAATAAGGTCCACACTGAAACAGCCTGTCAATGAGTATTTTGAACATTACATTTGGTTTTGGGAAGAGAAGAAGAGGGTACAGAAGGTATCTCTCCTGCAACCTTTTAAGCTGTTAACTCCCACAAGCCATTTGCATGGGAATGTCTGTAAGAGAAAGCAGATTCAGTTATAACATCCTGACTTTGGAAAACTTTCAGCTCCCATTTGCAGCTCCAAAATAGTCTACTTAGAGAAGACAGCAAGCATCCGTAACAGTGCACTTCAATCAGAGGCTGGCCTGCCTTCAACAGTGAGTGAAACACAGACCAGAAAACATGAAACCCAAATGCCATGGTATTTTTAACACTGCACGAAACAAACAAAAATTAATAAATAGAGCATTTGTTCCTAACAAAAAGCCATATGGCTTAACAAAAAAGGAGTTCTCCTGTTGCTAACCAAATTATTTAGCCTGCCAAAAATTATTAAAAGAGAAAAAAAAAGAGAAGAGAAGAAGAAAACATTGGGATCAGATATCCAAAGTGTCTGAAGTTTGAAAATCTGGAAACTAAACGTGCATACCCTAAGACAGGTCCTTCTGTGTGAGCAAGCATAGATCTTGTTTTTAAATACTGCACAGCCAGCTGGGAATCCAAGCATGAAATTATTCACCAGTCCTACATGCCCTGCCTCGGCAAGAGCGCCTTACCTCACTTCTCAACAATTCCTCTGAGGCTGGAGCAGCACTGACCATCTCCAGAGGGAGCCATTTGTCCAGCCCTGCAATGCTAGTAGGAGTTAAGAGAAGCGTGCAGCAAGAGAGATCCAGCATTTATTTTGGATCTCTGGAACTGAGCTAAAGCAGTTGAGTCAAAGCCTCATCCGTGAGCAATGGATACCACAGAGGGCTGCAATACAAGAGCAAACTATCTGAAAGCTCCTGTGATTTCCAAGGACTGTACATGTCACTGAGGAGAGATGAAATGGAGGATTTCACTCTGGAATGCTGTCAGGCAAACAAACCCAGAAAGATGCAGTCTAAAGTGATTGTCTGTTGGTGGCTTCTTTTTTAATATATGCATTTTATGCAGACTCACAAATAAACAGCAAAGTTTTACGGAAAAATAGGGTAAACAGTTATTTGTCAATTATTTTTCCTCATGAACATCTGTTTTCTGAACTCCCAAGAGCAGCAAGGTGTCAGGCATTTTGACGCCACTTAGCACACCCACCCAAAAGCTAGTATTTTTTAGAACATGTCTGTCAAGGGAGAGTCAAGGGGAAACTACAAGACACCAACACAGGGCTGGTGGATAGTCCAGGATCACTTGGTATGGCCTCGGGCTATTTCAAGCAACTATGCCTAAAGTTTAGTCTGTACTGGTCCAGAAACTGGTAACCCTTAACAGCTACAAAATATTTCTAGTACTCTACAACTTGTGCTGCAGAAAGAAGGGCAGGAGGTTTTAACAGCCTCAAACACTCTAAGTCTGTGCAGCAGGTGTGAAAATAAATCTTTCTGTGGATCAGAGGAAAGACTTGAACCACAGTTCACACCAGTGCCCTTCCTGCCAGGAGACACAAATGGATGCTGGCCAGACTGCAAGCTCAGGTCTGCTCAGACATGTGGTATGAACATGTATGAGATGGGCTCTGCTTCTGCTGCTGGCAGATTTGGAAGCTTCAAGACCTGCTGCCGTGACGGGGGGCAGCTTTCTTCAGATGCCGGGGCAGCAAATCACGCCCTGCACTGCTTGCAGTAATACAGTCAGCTGCCAAAGCACATGGTAGTGTCAGCTTAATGTAAATGGTGCAGAGCACACATAAATTACACCACCCTTCAGCATCTCACTCATGAAGTTGTTCTCGAATATCTGTCCTCTCTTCCCTGTCTCTCACCTCCTGCTCAAGGCATTACAATTGATGCAGTTGCTGGCTAATGCTGCTCTAGGTGCTCTCATGCTGCCCACCTACTCTCCAGCCACTTGGGACAGCTAGCTGAACCAGTCATCTTGCCACCCGCCAGGGCCCCACACCACCCACTGAAAGGTGGTGAAAGGGCCATGCCCATTCCCCTGATGCCATGCAACTGACTGGCAGCAAATCCCAGGAAGCATCACTCCTTCCCATGGCTCGCCTCCCTGCAGGGCAAATTGGCCCCACACACCCCGGCTGCTGCAGCCTGCCCACTGCCAGGAGGGACACCACTGCTACGCCCCACAGGGCCAGTGCTAAGAGACGGCAAAATAATGTCCCTGTGTAACACCATTCAGTGTATTTCCTTCTATAGTTCTAAATAACTTGGGACACATTCAAATTGAAAGGTAATAAAAAGCTGGGAGGGAACAGAGTTTTGCTTCAGCACAGCTGTGTATCCCAAGGCTCAAATCACAACGCTTTTAAATCTTCCTTTCTTCCTGCCCTAGACAACAAAGAAATCATCAGACTCTTCATCCAATTTACCTTGAGGTAATTTGAGCACATTTTTCCCTTCATCTTCATATGGCAACCAGTACATAGCCTGAGCGCACTTTTAGTATTCCAATTCAATAACTGCAATTATCACTTCGGTCAACATACACAAGATAACAGTCCTAGCTCTGGTGCTTACCTCGTTCTAGATGACTAGCAGTTGTCTCCAAAGCCAGTGCCCCCGAGGACAAAATCTAGTATCTAGTGCTATTTCACTCATTACTTTTCATGAATTAATCACATCCTTCAGCTAATAAAATGCTTCTTGCATTCTAAGAGAACACTGGAGAAACGAAAACCCCAAACACACCAGTGTGTAAACTAAGAGTGATCACTTGGGGACAAAGTCCTACCTTCCAGTCAGCTTACTGCCTGGAAATAAGGTAAGATTTTTGCAAGAAACAAAGCTCACATTCTTCTCAGAAATGCTCTACTGTTATAAGGAAATAACCCTTGTAAGCTCTATATGAAGGTACGTCAGCGCCTAAGTCTTCATATGAAATGCCAGGTTTTACCCTTTCCTTCCACATGCATGTACGCGCACAGAGGTACAGAAGTGACATTCATGGCGACAGTGATGCACCGCACAGCTCTGTGCTGTTTCTCAAAGCAAAGCCCACCGGGAAGGCTGTGCTTTGTTAGAAGGTGCCACCACAAACCAACGCTTTCTGAGCCACTTCTCATGTGCAGCATTACCACTGACCCACAGTGGTTGCAGAGTGGTGCTTTAAAGCCCTGCTGTGGACAGAACTGAATGCTGTAGGGAGGAAATAAAAGCATCACAATCACATCTCACACACAGTAGCATAACACAAACCTTAAAATTTCAGCCTGAGTAGGGTCTTTGCAGTTCAAAAGGGACAGACATCCCCTAGCCTATCTTCATTCCCAAACTCTTGCCATCTGCTCCTTTGCACACTATGAATCCTGTTTTAGGAAATTCTCTAATACAAGATTTAGTATCCGAAGGGACAGGGTTTCCACCACTACCCTGAAAGCCTACCTGACAATGCCAGGACAGCTTGCTTGGCATATAATTCCATTCCCTTATGTGGACATATATATCATTCCCAGCCATCCTCCCTGGAACAAATTAAAACCCTACCTTTGAGCCTTGTTGAAACAGCTTTTTCTGACACCAAGTTTTGTTTCTTTCTACATCCCACTCAAGAACGCTACAAGCGCTCCCTCCCCTGTCTCAGTTTTCAGGCAGATCATCCAACATGTCAGTCACTGCACTTCCCACTCTTCTTCTGTTTGCTTGTCCCTCTGTGTCTGAGGAGCAGGGGACCAAATGCACCATTGCAGGTCAACTTGTAACAGAAAATCTCTTGTCTTTCTGGACCACACTGCAAAGTCACTTCCAGGCCTAAGTTCCACCAACCTCTTTTTCCTGCTTTCTAGCTCATCTATTAACCACTTAAATTACTCACCACTCTGCTCACTTTACAGATCTTCGTCACAGTCACTATTACCATTATGGATATCTGTATCCTTGCATCTCAATCTACATTTCTCCAAATGCAAATCTCATTTTACTTCCATTCCATATTTCTAATCCCACTCAGTCCTACTGCACTGAGAGAGACAATTCTGCAACCACAGAAGTAGATAACTTATCCCACTTACACAACTGGCTGCGGTGAACTCTGGCAAAACAATACAGGTGCTGGAATTTCAAGAATCAAGGCACTTTTGTTCCCAAATTTGTTAGGTAACAGAGGAAAAAGACATTTTTAGAAAACTTTCATCTCTCAGATGCCTTCATGATAAGCTCAACTCGGACCTTTTGTGACTTGGCAAGACCTGACGTTAACTATGCAAAATACTTTGCATGACACTTCCTTGCCAGCAGAAAATGGAGTGCCCAAACTTAATGGAAAATTTTTGTAACAGAAGTACAATAAATTTTCTCTTGTATTTCAAATTTTCAGGGCACAGAGAAAAGCACCATCTGAAGGGAACACTGATTAGACATGCCAGCAGTGCTTCATTCCTATTACTGTAAAGAAGCCTTGAACTATTTGTAAAAGATGAATGCTTTTGGTTTGAAGTCATTTTCTTTGAATTTACTTTTTGAACTGATGGGATGAGGTGCCAGGGGAAGAGAAATGAGAAAGAGGTTCAATATGTGCAAGAGCTTTAGCAGTGCACACTGTGCTACAATCTGGACGATGCTTAAGGGAAGTGGATATTGCTGCTCACACTGTCAGAAGTGCTGGGAGGGTGAGGGAAGGAAGGTCTCCCACTCCCTCCTGGGTTTTTTCACCTGCCTCTTCCTTCAGTTCCTGAAATTCTCAGATGTGTTGACTGCACAGGAACTGTCCTTGGAGTGGACCCTTGTCTTTGGAGCCTCATATTGTGCTGCTGCAGGCCTTGAGAGAACAGCTCTGGGGAGACAGAGCAGTCAAGCACAGAGGTGAATGTGGTGCTGACCCCAGCACAGCAACCCGCAGGCCACATGTCCGCAGAGAGTCAAGCAGAAAGTGCAGGTCCTTGAACCTGGAGCATCGAACAGGGAAGGGAAAGAACATGGGATTAAAGGCAGAGAGATCACAAGCCTGCTGTAACTGAACAGAGGGTGTGGAGAAGCAGAGAGAATCTGTTTGCTTCCTGGGATCAGAGCAAAACAGTTTCAATCTATCTGTTCACATGCTGATAGGACTCCGCCCTCATTCTGAATGCACTAAAGAGAGACCAAGCCTGTTTACCTTCCTGATGTAGTAACACTTCAAAGGGAGAAGAAACTAGAAATCTTCTGAGGACTAGAGACCACTTTCTTCAACCTCTTAACTTTAAAACAGCCAGATTCAGGAAGGGAATCTGATGTTCCTGCTATCCATTAGAACCACAAATGAAAAGGGGAAGAGAGAAGAGAAGCTGTAAGTGGTAAGCCTTACAGTTGTACCAAAACCTGGTCCATGCAGTCACAAAAATTGTTTACTGACTACTCCTGCAAACCTGGATGTGTATGCAAAGTCCAAAAATGAGAAACCCCAGACTATTTTATATAAAGGCCACCATAAAGGACAACGGTAACCAGCTGATCACTGTCACAGTAGTGAAAGAAGAAATGTCACCAAAGCAAAACAATGAAACAAGTAAAACTTCCCCAGAAAATTGTACGAATGCTGGCTGGAGCCTCAGAAGCAATGACAATGATTTTTGCACACCCACGGAGAAAACTAAAGGTCTGAGTAGAAAGAAAAGAGAATTTAGGAAGAAGAATACAATCAGAGAACTACAGTAAATGGGAAGAATAGTTCAAAATACGCGATTTGTAAGCACACTGACAGTTTTGATTAATTTAGTGCAATAGGAAAGGCAGGGAAACTAAGGAATGGCCTATACGACATTAAGGGTAAGTACAAACCACTTTTAAGTAGCATTAATAATTTTGAATTTACCCAATGTATTTCTGGCTCACACTTAAGACCTTGATTTCTCTATTTGCCAGGGTCCCAGATTTACCTTTTAGTTCCTAATTATTCTCTTGAAAACCCCTTTCTCTTTTATAACTTAGTCCGTTATAATTGTCTATACAACGCTTTCTGTAATGAAAAGCTGCTTCTCAGTTGGGTCAGATGATTTGAACGCACAAAGCTATTCTGCTTTTTTTTTTTTTTTTTTTAAACTAAATGGCCCCCACTTCCTGTACCTTCCACCTTCTCGGTTTTGACTGTTTAATATATAAATCAGCTACTATTTTAAAAATAAAGAGTAGACACTGTTATATGAGCATCTGGAGGCTACAATTCCAAAGCCTGAGAGAAACAGTTTTCTCTCTTCAGCACCTTCCTTGGTGTTAGTCCCGGACCGGACACAATGCACTACTAACTCAGGTCACCATTGTACTGGCCAGTGTCTGCTTTACGTATATGGCATACTCAGAAAAGGAAATCTGTCATGTAGGCATCCATTATCCCTACTCCTATTTCTTTGATTTTGGTCTCATCCATCCATTTTCTGTCAGTGAGAAACAGAAGCTGGAAAAAACCAAAAAAAAATCAATAGTGCCATTGCCTGCATCATCCTCTTTTAACTTTCCTTCTTTTTAGCACTTTTTAGGTACTTTTCCAGTTAATTTCTCTTTCTCCTTTACTGAACTTCCCCAAAGAAGCACAGATATGTAACAAAGTTGCTCTAACAGATGTTGACCGCATCTAACATCTCTTTTCAATGGAACTAAATTTATTCTTTAGTTAAGAAGCTAATGCATAGTTAGTGCTTGAGCAGAAACATCCACAACTCTGGCTACTTCTCTCCAGCTTAGGGTTTTGTTTTCTTTTAAACAGCAGAACTCCGAAGGAAGTAACTCACTGGAGCTGTTTTACCTATTCACTATTCAAAAATTCCCTCAGGCCACAGAAACCACAGCAGTGGCATTTTTAGAGCACTTGCCCAATCTCCTTAAATCTAAAATCTCACTAAAGGAGGTGGCCAGACATTGGTTAGCCCATCCTGAATAAAGCCTTCTACATCTGTTCATCACAGCACCTGGCTAATCCAATACAGGCAGAAAAATCTAGCAGCTTCCATTAATCTTCACAGAGTTTGAATAAAGCCAGGATTTGTCTCTGGGACAAACGCTGTCCTCAGAAGTCAAAAGCTTCTCCTAAAAAATTATATAAAGAGCTGAATGTGTCATAAAGGAAAAACCTGTAGAGCAGTACTAAATAAAAGCACCCCACAACACAATTTTATCTCCCTAAGAAATACTGTCTTCTAGTATTTTTAATATTATCCATAGGAGAAAAAAGGAAATAATATCTCAGGATATACATTTAATATCATTTCTTTCTTTCATACCTCTTTACACTGCACTTATTTCACTGGATACGTTTCAGATAAACGCCTGCTCGTAACTGGCTTACAGCTCCAGGGCACCTCATAAAACACTTCTGAATGGAAAAGCATTCTTAAAATTTGCAACTTGTGGCTCCAGCTGCTTCTGAGACAACAAATGCTGACTGTTTCGCCTTCAGTGACTTGTGGTTTTTAAAACAGGATAATCACAGTGATCAACCCAGCACTGCCAAAGGAGGGACTAAATCACTATTTTCTTTGTTTCATTGCACAATAATCTGATTGAATGCAATACTGAGATTTTCCTCATTCGGCCTTTTCAGGACCGACTTCTCAAGACAGGCTCATATCAACACATAAGCAGCATAACTGATTGTGCCAGCTGTCTCTGGGTGGCAAAGTTTTGAGCCTTTGACCCAATGTCAGCCAAACGCAAAAGACAGAGGATGTGCAGAAAGGAGGTTCCTTTGAAGCAGACTGAAAACTGACCACAGGCTAGAAGAGAGACCTGGGAAACAGCTCGCTAAGGGATGACACAGCCCTTCCTTGGTTCTGTCCCTCCAACCCTGCAGCTGCACACACACCCCTGAGCCAGGCATAGCACGTGCTGCCTTGTGCCCAGCGTGCAGCTGGGGAAGAGACAACAGTGCACACCAGGAGCTCACCAACCGCTGCAAGAGGACCTTGCTTTTTGGACCCACATGCTTCCAAGCTAACCATTGATGGGCACATTTGAGTATCACCTGGAGTCTGGCTTCTGAGACTTGAAGATATGCAGCCCAGCTCAGTCCTACTGCCAGACCTCTTTCTTGGACCTGGGGAGATTCTGCTATCCAGCGGCTCTGAACTTCAAGTACTGACTGAAAAGAAACCATTGCTCCGTGGGGTTGGAACAGCAGCTGACAGTCAGAGGGTCACTGCCAAGTGATTTTGATGAGCTTTTGTGAAAAACTTTCAAAAAGGGCAGTTATTTTTTCCAGAGCAGAGCAGGGCAGGGCAGCAGACAGGAATGCAGTACAACAGACTGCCCCGGAGCAAATCCACCCTTGTGCAGTCCCAGGGGTAACACATGCCTGTGTAGGATTGCACACCTACAGCTTTGTCACAGACATACAGAGGAACACCCTCCACCCTCTTCCTTTGGTGGAGGAAGGTCTGATGGGATTCTGAAGGGTGCATAATAACACCGGCGCCTGCATGAGCCCGTGCCTCCCACAGAGATGAAGTTCTCCCCACCCCTATGCAAAAGCCCATGCTTCCCTGCTGCAGGAGCTCCACAAAAGCTGTTGTCCCCCCAAGGATGCCATTCTCCCAATGAACTGACCAGCAGGTTCCTATCTCTGTGTGCAGCAGTGCTGCTGCCAGATCCAGAGCCAACCTTCCCTCCATCTCCACTGCCTCACGTTGAACACTACCTTTTCTCATGATTACAGTTTATTAGAAGGGGAAAGCAACTGGGAGGCAAGTGTCTTAGGAGTGGGGACACAAAGATAAATGACAGAGGAAGTTCCTGTCTGTATGGTTTTTGTCACAAAGCAAAAGCAGTTAGTAATATGAGGAGCATCAGATCCCAACTGTAGCAGAGTCAGCACCTCTACCTCCTGAAAGATGGGGGAGAGGTTTGTTTTTGATATCAAGATCTTGAAATATTTTACCACATAATATAAAAAAAATTATAAGTGATGAGCAATCTTTTAACCTCATAATGCTTTTTTCCCATATAACAGGATGCCTCCTATATTCCAAAGCTCTTAAATTTTGAGGTTTCTTTCCTTTTTATAACCGATGCAAACATAATCATACTCATGATTCTAATCCATCCCGGTAACAATTAATGTCATTAAAATACTCTTTTTCTAGGTGACAGGACAGAACTAGTTTAGTTCTTGAACTGAATGGAGATTACATTAAGTGATTATTTCCTTGATAGGTATTAACTTGTACCACAGTTCATTAAAAAAGCACTTCTGTCAAGGTTAGTACCGTAATTAATAGAACTATGACACTACTATTTAGGTTTGCAACTATTCAAAAGTACTTAAACGCTTGAACAGAGCTCTAAGTTTCTATAAAGTACTAATTTCAAAAGTAATCAGATGAATTGTCAAAGAGAACATCATGAAAATTTCTGTTCCTTTGACTGGCTTAGTTCTGTTTCCTTAATCATTGGAACATTTCCACTCTTCAATCATCAGCCCACCAGGACACACTACACTATCTTCCCTCCACAAAAGCTGTTACTCAGCATGCATCTCCCTTCTGCTTTCATTTTCCATCTCTTTCCAACTTCTCCTTTGGTCTTTGCTCTCTCAGAGAACAGAGGAGGGAGGGAGCTACAGGACCTAGTAATGATATTGCTACAAAAAGAAGGAAAATAAGAGAAGTAGGGAGAAATGAAGACATAAATAAAAATAAGAAGTGAGGAGCTCTATCCAGCAGAATAGAGATACCAAAGAACTGGAAGACTCATTCTCAGGAGTAATACAATGCACATAACTGTGATTCTTTCACTCCAGCCATGCCCTGTTACAATAAACATAACTGACTCAGCTGCAGATGTCCTCTGGAATGTTTACCTCAGACACTGAGCACGTTTTCAGTAGGGGACTTCTCAGGCAGTAGCAGATTGAAATACCGAGGCGAGATGATGGGACCCTTTTCACAACAGACTCCCAAAGGGTATCGTGCCTGCCACTACAGTCACCTGTCCCATTTACCTCTCTCATAGCCTCTAGTCTCCAAGTTTGTTTATCAGGAAAGAACTGCTACCTCAAGCATGAGATATCCTCAACTTCTCGTTTAAACAGAAAGGGGTGATTGGGGTGGGGGGGCTGTAGGGTTTTTTGTTTGCTGTGTCTTTTCAGAAACAAGACAATGTTTGAGGAGTCTGGCAGGATACCCTGATCAGATGTGGCCACATACTGTAACCTTATTCTCAATGTTTTTTTTGTCAGTTTACATTTAGGAAAGGAATTATCTGCTAAAGTAGAAACAGACAACATATTAGCTGCTGTGTCCCGTTCTGCCCCAATTCCGAGACAGATGCATGTTGCTGCTTTTCTCAGCCAAGCCATGAGGACCTCCAAACAACCCCTCCTCTGGCAGTAGTAAAGGCTGTTTATCAGGGACATGGGCTCCACTCATGCACCACAGGTGACAGAACTACTGTGGTTTAAGAAGTTACCGCCTCCAACCAGGATGTGATAATTGTCCAAAAGGTCACTAAATAGAACAGCTTAATTCTCACTGCTCTCCCCATTAAGCTTAAAGCCAGAAAGACACTTGAAACTCATCTATTTTACTTTGCCACTGAGGCTTCCTAAGAGCATGTCTGGCAGTCAGCCATTATGGCCCAGCTGATGGGCAGAGGATCACCAGTTCAATTGCTTCTGACAGTGTAACCATCCATATGCATGTTATTTCTGCACTGAGCAGTAAGTAACTGCACGGAGCAGTGGACATCAACTAGCCCCCATCTGGTAAATACCCATGCAAGTTCATAAACTTAGTCCTATGAGTACTCAGCCTGGTTAGACTGTTACATGCTCCCTTCAGTGCTGCCAGGTCTCTTCTCTAACATGCTTTTAGACAGAGAAGCAGGCACAGGAAGGGAAGTTCAGAGGAAATATTTCCAACAGCTCTTCAACAGAAGGTAATACACTAGCAGAAGTCACTCTCACAGTAGGAACAGCCCGGTAATGTTTAGAGACCATCAAGTCAACTCAAGATTGCATGGTGCTAGAAAGTATATGTGGTACCTGCAACATATATAAAACTGCAATATAACCTGAAAAAAGAAAGAATACTCACATGTGCATTTGCGTGAATGTACTCCCAACTGCAGTAAAGCAGCATACGCTCTATATTGTCTCAGCACTCCCCAGACCCATCAATGTCCAACACCACGCAAAGTACTGCTTCAAGAGTAGAACCAGAGAGGGGAATGCATTCTGGAAAACCTGTGGGTGTAGCTGATAAGGAGGGTGGCTATCGCTGGACCTGGTTCTGTTTGATGGTAAGGGAACAAGAGCTTTTATGCTATTTTCTCTTGACTAAACACAGCGCTCTCTTGCCAAGCAGTTTTAGATGAGAATTCTGCAATTCTGTGCTTAATGCTTTACAAAGAAAGTGTTGTTGTGTAGCGCAAAGGGGTTTTCTCTTCTTCCTGCTAAATAGCATATACAGGAAATTGGAAAACTGAAACTCAGGTCCCCAGAGAGGAGCTAAGGAAAAGCAAAACACTATCTGGCAGCAGCTACCATAATGTGGCATTATGGCATTATGATTCACACATAAAAAACATGAAGGGAAAAGTCAAACCAAAGCATAAAGAAAGTCTAGTAGGTAAACTGCCTTCTGGATATCACAGGTATAGAATTTTCCAACACAGTGTGTGCATGAAAAATACCCCAATATTTTGGAAGTAAATCCTGACTCACTCTGTACCAAAGGGGCTCCCAATCAAAAAATGCCTTTAGCACCAAAGCAAATTTCTGAACATTCTCTCAAAAACATTCCAAGCTAGAAAAGAACTTAAAGTAGCTAGTAGAAGTGTCTCCAAGCCAAACAAGTAAAAGGAACAATGTCAACAGAGGACAGAATTGCTTTGGTTTGGGGGTGGTGGGGAGTTTTTTTTGTTTTGACCAAAGTAAAAATCATCCCAGAAAGTTTAAAAGCAATGAAAGAGAAGTCATTTCAAAATAATGAAAGAGAAAACAGAGTCACAAACGATCACAGCACTCTGTGAACTGAATTTGCTGCTGTACTGTTTCTACAGACCAGTGCACTGATGCACCACAGTGAACATTTTCTCTCTTAAAAAGCTTTACAAGTTGCCTTTGCAATTCGGAAATCTTAGTGTTATGATTGAGATATCCAGTAAACAGTATGAAAAGATAATCTAGTGTAATGCCTCAACAGCGGGCACAAAATTAAAGTTTTCCGTCCTGCACTTGTTTACAGAGGGTTTCCCGGTCATGACTGTAAACATCTCATTTGAGCTTTTTAAAAAGTCGGTTACAAGCTTTTACACATAAATAAATACTGATGTCATTTGCTACATACATAATAATGTATTACGAAAAAGTAATGACTAGATATGTGAGAAAAAGTGATGAACTAATATGTGAGACTGACACTGCAGGCCCAAAATATTTTCTTCCTCTTTATTACTTTTGATACGCAAGATCTCTTTAGTCCATTTCTAATTACCAGTGTAGTGCAGCTTGAGTTGAACTACAATATCTTGCTAACGGCAACAGCAGTAGTTTTACATGTTTATTTTACTAAAACTTGTTTCACCTTGGAACTGTCCAGCTGGACTTGGACAACGCGTCAGACCTCAAGAGGTGTAATGGAGCTTCCACTGCCTTCAGCAGTGCTGCACCAGCTCCTACTGACAAAGAATCTACTCCAACAGCTGTTGTATTTTCAAGTAAAATTTAGAAAGATGACATTGCCCTGCCTAGAAAAGTATTCCCACACTACACAAAGATTTACCTAGAAGCGCACGCACACACTTACTTGTTTATGTAAGACAAACACCATACCTCATTCCTTCTGTAGACCTATTCTGGTAGTTACGGTACAGCTGGGGAACGCCTAACATAGCCTCAGTGAACACTGCAAGGAAGCCCAGCGTTTCCACAAAGAGAGATGAGTCAAGCCAGAGGTAAGTGATGTAACCGGTCACACCAGTGAAGGTCAGGACACACTGCACGTAGTCTGTAAACTTGCTCCAATGCCAAAAATAGTTCAAGTCAAAATCTGCAACAGAACAGGAATGGAAGAAGAATAAAATATGTTTTCCCAACAGGACTCAAAGTTAATCAGGATGGAACTGAGAACTGGGAAGCGTGAGGGAGCCACTGTCAGTCTTTGGCGGTAGGGGAAGTTAGAAAACAAGGGAAGGGATTAAAAAAAATAAAAACAAAACAAACAAAAACCCCACCCCAAACCCCCACCAAACTCAAAACGAACAAAAAAAATAAAAAATAGGACTCTTGATTTGGAAAACATTTGGGGGGGGTATTCAATAAAGGAACAATAAAACATAGACTTGCAAACTACCAAAACATTTACAAAGACGACTTTTAAAGAGAAAGCATTCACCTTCAGGTATCAAACATGAAGAACTCTGGATATGACTCTAGCAGAGTTAGCATAGGAAATGTTTCACAAAAAACTTCACAATATTAAGTACAGGCCCCAAGCACATCAATGCAAGTGCTCTGTCCCTTACGTCATTATCTCTGCCTTCAAACTGGCTCAATCCAAGCTGCTTGGTCACCTAGAAGGTCACCTGAAGTCCACAGCTCTGTTCCCTGATGCGGTGTAGCTGCCTGCGGTGAAGGGCAAGCTGCCATGTGCAGCTTGTACAGCTTTAGTGAGACAGGTGCAAGACTGTGACAAGAATCCCCCCTAGAACAAAACCTCCCACAGGCTTTTCACTCCAAGGGCAAAATGCACTTCGCTCTTGCCTTTGCCAGTACCAATGAGTGCAGGGTGCACACCCATTTCTACATCCATTGGAACAAAATACTTGCTATACCACAAAACACAATATCCTCTCTTGAGAGAATGAAAGAATGAACAAACCAACCGTGCTATTTGCTTGGCACTTTAACAGCATACCGCTGGAAGATATGTAGCTATCTTGTTGATGAATAATAAAATATACAACCCCATTACCATTGACTGTATAGCAAAATAACAACATAATTTTGAATAATAAGAATTCTGAAATAACTGTTCATTAGCAGGTGCTGTTCATGTCTTCCTTTCTTAAAAGCACTTGAAGTTAAAAATACCTACCTCAGACCAGCTGGAATCTGTTAATTATCAAGACAATGAACCATTGTTCTAACACCCCAAATATGTGCAACACACCAGCACATCACTAACCGATTTCTGTCACTGCCTCCTCAGCAGAAGTACAGAATGCTACAAAAAAGTCCTACTGTTAACTCAGGCAAAGAAGACATTGACCTCCGCTGACTAACACTAACAACAAATTCAGTGAAATGGGAATAAATCTGTACAGGCACTTAGCTGCCTAAGGATACATATACATGCCAAACAATAGTTTCATTTTCTGCATCTTTTCACACCTTCATATCATTATCAGTCTGGCCCTTACTCTTTATTAACTAGTAATTATTAACTATTACTAGTAATTATTAACTGACCCTTTTTAGTACTTGGTAAACCCATGCATCACGACAACTACTGACTGCATCCAGCTGAATCACTTTACTTTGCCACACAATGAGGAAGGCAAAACTGGCCAGGAGCCATACCCAACCTGTAACATTGTCAGCCACCACACAGAACTGAATTAAATAATCTGTGGCAAAGCCACTGTCAATGTAACATTGACTTTCAGTATTTTATGGCAGTGGCTCCTCAGCCTCAGAATTCAGGGACACAAGACTAAAAAAAAGGTAGTGCTGGCACAGCCCACACAGCATGTGAACATCACGCATTTCCGGAGCTTTGTGAAGGCTTTCCTTTGTGGAGATGAAGGAAGAACAAAACAGAATGAAGCAGAAAAAAGAAAAAGAAGGCACAAGACAACCACAACCACAAAGGCAGGAAAAACATTATCCATTTTAATTTATCTCTATTGCATTTTCTGGAGAGGAGCAGAGTCAATGAGAACCTCTGACAAGGTAGAAGGAATAAGACACACCCAAAACTCCCATTCCTTTCACTTTGCCTGACCTACATCTGCATAACATGAAATAGCAAGAGGCATAACAGAGTAAATTCACACTAATTTTGCCAGCTTCATGAGCAATACCAAGCAAATGACCTGACCCAACACAACAAATCTGACACTACGCAACTGTTATATTAGCAAGAGATGCCCTCTGGGACAGAGGTATTTGGGCTTACAATGGGGACAGAATAATAAACAGCAGAAGAAAAGAGGATGAAGAGAAAGATAAAGTTGGTGACGTTACAGGCCATTTAAAAAAGCAACCTCCATTCTGGAAAAGGAGAGCTACTGATGGCTTTTGAGTAAGACGTAACTGCTATTTTCACCAGATTATTTCTTTAAACCTTGATTCTGAGATGTTCTCACACAGCCTTTAGTTTCTTCAGACACCTAAAGCACTGGCTTTCGACCCTTAAAAAGCCAAGTGCTTCATTTTAATCCAGAGCTCTCACATTCAAAGACGCTGGGTGGAAAACTTGCATTTACTTTCCAGCAAGGGTCATTCAACTTTGATACAGTGTTCAACAGATACTGTCTCAGACCAATACTTGAAAACTAGCAACTCGTGGCAGCCATAGGCAAGAACACATGAAGCACACTCTTCCAGAGAGTTCCAGCCCTAGAATAGACCCTCTTGGCTATATAGTCATTACACCTCTAATCCTGGACGCGACAGCGTTAGTCTGGATCTGGTTGCCGTGCTGCCTTGGGCATGCAGGACCCTTGGACCCTCACTCATTAAACCCTCCCACCCCCTGTCAGGGCTGCCCTGCATACACTGCATTTCTCCTCCTGCGCTCTCCACATGCTCAAGGATCCTTTTTAAATATCCATCCCCAAGTTCATTTTCATAATAGAAATGAAAGAACTAAATCTACATGGGGGTGTGGAAGTTTCAGAAGTTCATAGAACAAAAAAAGTCAACGTTCACAGAGCTACCATGAGGCCAGCTACAAAATCCATGGACCAATGCAAACACTTAAACACGCAATTACCTCCCGCTATGCCAGCTGTTCATGTGCGTATTCAGTACTGCTGCACTGAAGTCCACTTCCATTCACATAAGTACTAACGTCCCCGAACCTAGTTTTAGGCAACCAAGAAATCTGGTAATGATGATAATTTACTCATCATCTTTTGTCTGAAAATCTTAAGTATTATTTCTATTATAATAATATACACAGATGAGAAAACTATCATGTGAAACAGGACTTCAGCTGAAGCAGGAGAGTTAATTACTAGCACAGGAAAGAGACTGAGATTCTCTTTTGCTCAAAACTATCATAATGCTATATAGTCTCCATTTCACTACACTAGGTTATGAGTAAGTTCTAGTTTCTGCTATAATTTTGGTTGGTAATGCTTTCCTGAAAGAAAGACAAAATGAGATAAGAACAA
Organism: Fregata magnificens; assembly: GCA_013389945.1. Classification (NCBI taxonomy): domain Eukaryota; kingdom Metazoa; phylum Chordata; class Aves; order Suliformes; family Fregatidae; genus Fregata; species Fregata magnificens. The sequence goes on from WAAD01019580.1 coordinate 46,986, forward strand.
TTACAACCTTGGTAATAGCCTGTCATGATCTAACCCCAGCTAGCAACTGAGCACCACACAGCCGCTTGCTCACTCCCCACCTCAGTGGGATGGAGGAGAGAACCGGAAGAGTAAAAGTGAAAAAAAAACCTCGGGGTTACAGATAAGAACAGTTTAATAATTGAAATAAAATAAAACAAAATAGTAATAGTAATAATAATAATAATAATTAAAAAAAAAGAATATACAAAGCAAGTGATGTACAATGCAATTGCTCACCACATACCGACCAATGCCGAGCCACTACCCGAGCAGCAGCCCCCTGGCCAGCTTTTCCCCAGCTTTATATGCTGAGCATGACATCATATGGTATGGAATACCCCTTTGGCCAGTTTGGGTCAGCTGTCCTGGCTGTGCCCCCTCCCAACTTCTTGTGCATCTCCAGCCTTCTCAGTAGGTAGAGCATGAGAAGCTGAAAAGTCCCTGACTTAGTGTAAGCACTGCTCTTAGCAACAACTAAAACATCAGTGCGTTATCAACATTATTCTCATACTAAATCCAAAACACAGCACTATACCAGCTACTAGGAAGAAAATTAACTCTATCCCAGCTGAAACCAGGACATAGCCTTACAGAAAAACATCTGAATTATCTTAAAAACAACCCAATACATAATCACTAATTGCTCTACTTAACAGATGTATTTTCGAAATGCAGAAGTCTATTTTAGGGGACACACATCACCAAACTCTGCATTACCAACTACTTCCAGGAAGAAGTAAAGGAATGACTGAACTGGGGGGGGGGGAAGTTAGAGAGCGGCATACCTGACCTTTCATAAGGGTCATCGTTTCTCTGGCCCTTACTTGAACTGCTAAACTGTTTTGCCACATGATTGCTTCTTCTTAACCAAGGCTGAAGCTTATCTTCTCTGACAAATGGTTTCAAAAATTCAGAGGGGAAAAAAGTCACATACCCACCACTTCAAGGTTTGGAAATAAACTGTGACCCATTTTTCCAAGTGGCTGCCTTCTCAAGCGGGTCCAAACACATTAGTTCTGTAATAGGAGCTATATACATTCAAAGAAAAAATGTTGTTTGTGCTGAGTACTGTGACAGGTATATGCAAAAAAGGCTGTCCCTTGAAAAAAAAAAAAAAAAAAAAAAAAAAAAAAAAGGAGTTTTAAAACCAGAACAAAATCCGCATGTGTATGCAGAACAGTCCCGTCCCCCCGTCTCCCTCCACACAGAGCAATCTGCAGCAGAGGGGAGAGGCAAATGTAGCCACAACTGTCCCAAGAAGATAACCAGAGGACACCAATCAGTGCCCTGGGCCACATCATCTGAGGTGCAGAACTGAACAAAGTTATAAATATTATTGCAAACATTATTCACATTTGAAGAAAATCATCACTAATAAAGACGAGATTGGGATTTTTGCCACCCCTCCCCCAGCAAACATCATCCCTTTTCTTTAAAAGGACAAAACAAGAAATCCCACTGCACCACAATTTATTTCTATCAAACGTCTTAAAATCTGTGCAAGTTAAATCTGGATGCATATCTTTCTGTTCCCTGAAATGGTAAGGCACTACTTGCATAGCTCACTCCATTCACTAGCTCCCCATCCTGCCCAGAGAGAAATTCATGACACGAGTTTGTAACCGTACTCAGTTGACGCAGTTCAAATGATAACTGCCAGTCACTAACATCCTGGACGCCAGGTGCCTACCAAAGCTGCTCTATCACTCCCCCTCCTCAACTGGACAGGGAAGAGAAAAATATAATGAAAGGCTCATGGATCAAGATAAGGACAGGGAGAGATCACTCAGCAGTTACAGTCATGGGCAAAACAGACTCAACTTGGGGAAATTAGCTTAATTTATTAACAATCTAATCAGAGTAGCGTAATGAGAAATAAAACCCAGTCTTAAAACACCTTCCCCACACCCCTCCCTTCTTCACAGGCTTAACTTCACTCTCCATTTTTTCTCTACCTCCTCCCCCCGCAGCAGCGCAGGGGGATGGGGAATGGGGGTTGCGGTCAGTTCATCACACGTTTTTTCTGCCACTCCTTCCTCCTCACGGGGAGGACTCCTCACACTCTTCCCCTGCTCAAGCGTGCGTAGAGTCCCTCCCACAGGAGACAGTCCTCCACGAACTTCTCCAACATGGATCCTTCTCACGGGCTACAGTTCTTCATGAACTGCTCCAGCGTGGGTCCCTTCCACGGGGTGCAGTCCTTCAGGAACAGACTGCTCCAGTGTGGGTCCCCAACAGGGTCACAAGTCCTGCCAGCAAACCTGCTCCAGCGTGGGCTCCTCTCTCCATGGGTTCACAGGTCCTGCCAGGAGCCTGCTCCAGCACAGGCTTCCCACGGGGTCATGGCCTCCTTCGGGCATCCACCTGCTCTGTTGTGGGGTCCTCCATGAGCTGCAGGTGGATATCTATCTGCTCCACCATGGACCTCCATGGGCTGCAGGGGGACAGCCTGCCTCACCATGGTCTTCACCACAGGCTGCAAGGCAATCTCTGCTCCAGTGCCTGGAGCACCTCCTCCCGCTCCTTCTTCACTGACTGTGGTGTCTGCAATGTTGTTCCTCTCACATATTCTCACTCCTCTCCCCAGCTGCAATTGCGTAGGTTTTTTGTTCCCGCCTCTTAAATATGTTATCACAGAGGCACTACCACCGTTGCTGATGGGCTTAGCCTTGGCCAGCGGTGGGTCTATCTTGGAGCTGGCTGGCATTGGCTCTTGTTGGACATGGGGGAGGCTTCTGGGAGCTTCCCACAGAAGCCACCCCTGTAGCCCCCCCTGCTACCAAAACCTTGCCATGCAAACCCAATACAGCTGGCATTACTGCATTGAAAGGTCCTGTATCTTATTACCCATGCCTGAGCTCTTTAATCCACTCAGTGAGTTGCATTTTCAACATGTTAATCCATTGACAGATGAGAGATTTATGTTGGAAAATCCTATGGATGCTGGGGGAAGGAGCAGCTCAGTAGGTTCTTTGTGCATTGACTGGAGAAAAGACTACACAGCTTGAGAGTGAAGAAAGATGAGGTAAGACCTCCTCTGGGAGCCACATTGCATGTCAGATACGAAAAATGTAAAGCAGGCAGGGACAGCATTGCAAATAACCATGGTTAGCACTAGTCAGGCAAAAATGCAAGTAGAAAATTCAAGATTCTGGTGTGGGATAGATGCCAAGTGACACAAAGAAGAGTCCACAGTATCAACTTTCACTTAAGGATATTTTTAATCAAGAACCATTTTATACCAAGTCAGCTACCATGTTAGTTCCTTTTGGGAAAGTGAAGCAAAGACTTTGAGATCCTAAAAATTATTTACTTGTCTCAAGAAGCTTGTGGTTTCTGCTGTAAAACGGGTTCAGCTCCGAGCAGCAGGCAAATACAATGCCCCCCTCATCCCAGCCTGGCAACAAGGACAACTCTCCGGACAGTTGGAAGATGCACACTTGTATCCCCAGGCTGACAAGAGAAATTAACTCAGAGCTATCACACCCCGAATGAGTACTCTAAGCTACGCACAGGCACTGCACTCAGCAGCAGCATCTTAAAATAAATAACTTTTGCCACATCCTCTGAAGAGGACTGGGGAGGCATCTGCCGCAGGAGGTGGGGCCCGGGCCTGATTCTGAAAAGGAGACTTTTACACTTGCAGTCCTCCAGCTGCGGCAACGCCTCAGGCATTTGCCTCAGGCATTACCTGTCTCCCTGGCAATCCTGATTGCAGATGCCTCATCTCAAGAGAGCAGCAGGACTACAGAGAAGCACACTGGCTAGCACTCCCCACCTTGCTCATTCTGAGCAGCTCCCAGCCAGCAGGTGGGTTTCTCCAATCCTCTGTTCTGAAATTCCTGCATACCCCACAGGGCACCCAGGAAATAAGTGGGGTGACAAGAGCAGGAAGGCTCTGCGTGACTGTTACTGGGCGATCCATAACTTCTTCTCTCACTCTCATCAACTACATATCCAGCTAGGCACTTTCTTCTTTCCTTCCAGAAAGAAGGAAGGAAGCAGCATTAGAGACAGACAGTGAGAACTGATACATTTAGATTTTCTTTCTTCTTTAAGAAGTGATAGAAACCTGCAAAATGCTGTCTGAAGCCAGCATTTCTTTTACACTCACTGGGACTGAAAAGGGACTTGTTATGTTTCACTCATGGTACAGAAGAGAAGAGATGAGAGCTTAGCACCAAAAACTTTTGGCTCTGATCCAATCTGCTCTCCTTTTGAAAAAAAATTAAGGAATCCACCATCTTGCATAGTCTCTATAGAGATGCTAATATCACCGTTCTCCGTCTCCACTCCTTCAGGCCTGTGACCTATGAATTTCTGCATCTCTGTGTACTTTTAAGTATCTGCACAGCCCTGTCACCACAGTACCTGAGCATCTCTCCATGTGCCTTTACCTTACAACATTCCCGTCTACAGGCTATTGTCATCTGGCCTTCACACTGGGTAGTACCCAAACACCATCACTTCTTCCTGCCTAGCACGTCTAAGATGAGACCAAAATATTCCAGAGGGTCTTGAACCTTCTGAAAATATCACCCCAGCCTATACTAAATAAATTACTGTCATTTAACGAAATCCATTTTTGACATCCTTTGGCCCATACAGTGCCCTTCCTTGGCCACATCTAGACTGAGTTTCAATAGAGCGAATCCTCTTAGTATTTGAGTCTCCTTAAAGGCCCAGCACAAAGTCCTTTAGTTAACAAAAAGTAACCAGTAGATTTTCATGTGAGAGGTGAAAAATATAAAATCTTAATTGCAGAGAAAAAGGCTGAAAGCCTGACCCAAATAAACCTTGAAGACTCATACACAAAGCCTGTGTTCACTGGAGGTTTTGGTACTTGGTGGAGGACTGTTGAACACCTGAGATTAGAAGCTCAAGTCTGATGAAACTTTCTCTAAATCAACATTATCCCTGTCTCCCTCAGTCATCTCCTCTAGTTTGAAGGCAAGTACTTGCCTTGGTTTTCTTTGCCTCATTTTATGTGGCGTCACCAGCTTCTAAAATCTCTTACGCTGGGTCTCTGTTTTGTCACACCAAGTTCATATTTTTTCCACACCATCAGGGTTATTACTCATTCTTCTCCCTCCTTCTCAAAAAAAATATACATAAATGGGCTGAAATTTTTCCAGCACTGTCCCCCCCCTCAGGGCTTCTCACTTATATTCCATACTGTCCCCCAGCACAACATACCTTCAAGCATCAGCAACTGCTCTGCCCTCCCCCTTCAGGTCCTATGAGGTCCACTCTACCTCCTCACCAAAAGGAATTAGTAATTGCAAGGTTGAGACACGTTAGTTACAACTACTTAAAAAAAACCCACACAAATGCACCGGTATATATAAAAAAGTCAAACAATCCACACTCTATTTCATAACACCCTGCCTTTCCCATTAATTTGCTACTTTTGTGATTTTACGGCCTTTGGTTTAAGGGAAGCCTTTGCATACCACATAGCACAGTGGTCTTGACCAGAGATAATTAGCAATAACAGCTATATTGACCATTTTGTGAACCTTAAAGAACAGCAATTAGAAACTTAGTCTGAAAGTTTTACCCCTGCTGCTAACAACACAGAGGACAAGTAAGAATGAAAACCTAAACCAAAATATTCATACCCTGGGCACCGCCTGTGCAGCTGACAGCCTTTGCTGTGCTATCCACAGTGTAATTTGCTTTGTACACAGCTTCAGTTTATGGGAGTCTCACAGTAAAGAGAAAAAAACATTTTGGAGAAAAATGCAGTTATATATACCCACAAAATTAGGTTGACTTTTAACTCATCTTTGACATTTTCCATTGTCTTACAAAAGGATGCAGAATTGCTTACACCACTTGCACTGCACTGTTACCAGCCCCTGTCAAAATTTTGTGTGTGTTTATATACACACCTAAATATGCTTGCATACACATACATACCTCTTCCTCACAGTACAACTGCTGATGTTACAAGCATTAAGAAGAAAGCAAAAGTATAAAAGCAAGCAGGGGAGAACAAAGTTTTTTTGTTCTAATACAGAGGAAATTTTAGCAAGTATGGTATCTGTGAACAAGGCTCCAACTGTCGGGCTCAGAGACTGCTCGCGAATGCCAGCTGAGCTGGGAAATCCACATGGAGCAGTACAGCTCAGCCCAGCCATCTCTGCACATTGCTGCAGAACGGGTGTAACCAATTTTGGATGAGCCAGAAACAAGCTCCTTCCCCGCTCCCCCCAAAAAAAGCCTGCAGAAGTGTAGTCTGGACTAGTCTCTTCCAAAGCAAGCACACTTCTTGGAGTTCTCCAGACGGCAGACGCTTTCAAGGCAATCTTGCAGGGAGTACACTTGCAACCCCCTACCAATTTACCTTGTGCAACACATGCCATCCAAACTGTTTTGTTCCCAAGTCCAACTGAGAGAAACCACCAGGTCTCTATGCCTAGAGCAGGCCAGGAAGATTAGGAGAAGAAAAAAAGACAGGCAACCACCACCACAGATACACCACCACATACCAATATTGCTGCTAGGGTAAGGCACTTAACTTAAGCCTAGATATATCTAAATCAATGTAGTTATAGAACTGTATTTCCTCTGTGAAGACTGGCCTCCTCAGTAACATCACTACTAAAATTATCTACTGTGTTACTGCTACTTTTGCCTGTTCAGTACAGAAGACTCTCCTCTTTCTATTCCAATGTATTGACCATTCTTCTTAGTCACTGTCTCCATGAGATTGTCTCAACAGCTGGCAAAAGCAGCTATTAGCTGACTACGAGATGACTGATGAAGAACAGCCTAATAACTAGGCAGATCATGGGGCTAGGAAAGCCACTGGAATGAGGTAGCTGTAGCCCAAAGGAATTAGTGCTATGGAAAATAAGGTATGTATTTGAAAGGTGGAGTGAAAGCAGCATAAACAGCTTTAGAAACCACGTGAGACAGAAAGAGCATGGACTTTAGGAGGAAGTCCTCCTCTCAGGGCATAGCACGGGAGTGAAATGGGAAGCCCAGGGAGCGCCACAGCAGAGTTTTGATAACTCTGGGCGGCCAACACTTTCACTACAAACACTCCTGATTCTGCTCACCTCCTATGCCAAGAACATCAAAAATCCCAAAGCAAGTCAACCTTCAGAAATAAATCCCCCAACCCTTCACCTGCAAGCACAGCTTTGAGGTAAGGCCTTTGCTCCCAACTGCGCTAATGATGGAGGCGGCAGATTAGAGCCAGGCTCACTCTTCTTTTGGCTAGATACGCCTTCCTATGCTAACTATAGAAAGAGACTTCTTTTTCTGACAGCAAGCTAAGCAGGGATGATGAGAATGTCACAGCAAGAAGAACGTGTAGTACCAAGTTACTATTTTTACAACCGTTTTAACAATATTTTACGCTATCCTCAGCATGGTTTATCTAAGCTATCACCCACAGCCCTACCAGGCAGTACACAAAGGCCTCTAGACAAAAGACTAAAATGGAGTAAGTTAAGCACTGCAAAGCGGGCAGCCTTGGCTCCAAATTCTTGTAGTCGGAGTTATAAACTCTCTATGAAAAGTTTAATTTATTTTGAATAGTACTAAAACTTATTATTTGAAGTTTAAGTCTCAGAAGATATCAAGACTACTATAATATTAGAAACATTATGCACTTACCATACTTGCTCTCATTCAAAGACTGCAATTAAAGTTCTTCTAAATATTACAAAACCAAGCTGCACATTAGCCCAGATACAGGCTGCCTCAGACACCACCATGCCAGGGATTACAATGCCAGGTGGCATGTATAACACAGCAAGTTACTCCCAGAAACTCTGGAAGTAACTGGCAATACTTCACCCCCCTTTTGAACTGCAGATCTCTGGGGAAAATGCTGAAGAGCCAGTAACTTGCCTAAAGATAAATGATCTCTCTCTTTTTCAACCTTCTCTGAGCTTGACATACCTGAGACCCTATCTCCTCTATTGTGAAGACACCACAAAAAGCAAGCATTTATGTGATTTTTTTTTCAGATACTGAAGTCAGGCACACATACATGCATGTCTAAGTATGTATACAACACAAAGCTAAACACTCTTCCTGAAAATATAAACTCCTCTCCTCATTTAGGATTTTTTGGGAGAAAGTTTAATCCTTGTTTCCTAGGTAACCCACCACCAGCCAAGACAAATTCTAGCCCCCAAACTGGCCCTACTAATTTAGCATCCAAACAGAATAATGCCTTGTGCAGCTGCCTCCTTTGCTAAAATAATGGCATGTGGCCTGCTAAACACCTCTTGGCAATTGCCTCAGTTAACCTCAGAATGATCCATTTTAGTATCGAGATAGTTTTAACACTTCAAAATCACCACAAGCATGTAGGAAATTGTAGGAAGCTTTCTGTTCTCTTTTTCACTTGCCTCTCTCCTCTGCCCAGTCCCTGCTACACACATGAAAATGTCCGACATGTTTTCTTTAATTACCTGAACTGCATTACAAAGATGCTACTATCTCAAAATGACTGCACAATCTACTTTATTTCATAGGGCTTCCTTTCAAATATCTATTGTATTTAAGAATAATAGGGTAGGCTGGTGAACAAGAATCCTGTTTCGAAAAAAACAAATTGGTATTTCTGGATTTTTGTTCTATGCTGGAACAAAAGCAAGTCTTCGGAAAATCTGGGGGAGGATGAAGAGAGAAGCAAACATACAGATGGGATTTGGCAAATAGGTTCAAATTTTTAACATCTCTGATTTGAATTAAGGACCTTCCGCCGAGGTTTTCCATGTCCTAAGGGAGCACCCAGTCATGAGGCTATTGCCCAGTCAGGTCAGGAAGCATCTCCTCTCAGCATAAATTCTGCCCTTTCCAGATGAACAATTTTGATCAAACAAATTCATTGAAATAATTTACGTGTGTGTTTGCGAAGATGTGACCATTCACCAATGACAACCCTTATCCCCAACAATCAATTCACAAATTTCTGGCCAGTAGTAGCAGAAAAATCTCAACTTATAATTTCTCATTTGTGACCATAAACATCATTTAAGCATACTGACATTTGTAAAGTTGACTATGGAAATTCATCCAGTTTTTAAAAAAAATTGTAGGTAGATGAAGCTTGGAATAATTTCAATCTCCATGTGACTTTCTAGGGAGAGGGAAAAAAAGGACTTCTAGTAGCAGGTTTTCCAGAACCTACATGCCTGCAGTGTTCTCTCACAACCTTTAAACCAAAACTCACTCTATTTACAACAAGTCTGCACAGACCTAAATTACTGTATACGGTGACTAAACAGGAGGAATTTCCACACAAATGACTTCATAGCATTAGCAGGAAGAATTTATAGGGAGGGACACCAGTACAGAGTTTCACTTGAGTGCTTGCAGACTGCCTTACTGATTACAGCACTTGTAACTGGAGGAGCCAAGTGAGACAGAGCTACCCTGAAACAGAAATTTCGACTTTAACTTCCCAGCTGTTTAGTTTGACCCCAGATAAATCCCTGCTCTGACATGAGCAGCGGTTGTTACGCAAGATGAACTTCTGAATACCACAGCGTTTCTGAACACCTTGTGTCTGCAGTTTAATGCTCCCACAGTTAACGTATCTTCAAGATCTGGAAAGAAAGGTAATGGTAGTAGATTTAAGTAAGTTGCTCTATCATGGAGAGTTTGGTGGTGACAGAGATGTGCATTCACAAATTGTTCGCGTTTCCCAGCAGAAGTTTAAGCCCTTCTCATCCCCCTCAAGCTACAGCAAGACAACTGTTTAGCTCCCTGAAATGTTTCTCACTGAAGCCACAAATCATGGGGTTTTCTTTCTTAAAGATTTTACACAAAAAAAAAAAGAACAAGCCTGCATTTTAAGCCAGATCTGTTTCTTTATTTGGTTCAAAACAATTCCTCAAACCGTTCTGTCAGTACAACTGAGGGGGCAAGAATGAGTGGGGGGAAAAAAGAAAAAAGAGGATTAGGAATACCTTAGGCTGGCATTGTTGCCAACCATCCTGGCACCCAGCCGCTGCTGGAAGCAAAAAGACTTTGGCTGTTATGCCCCTTTATAAATATAATTAGTTTTAAAAAGGACAACAAAAAAACTCCACACCAAAACAGGCAGAAGACAGTTCTCTGGCAGTGTTCACCAGTGAGATGACTTTGACACCACAGAGTATGGTCCTTTTTTTCCTGGCTAAGTGATGCACGGATTTGCCCTCTGTTGCTGTCCCCCTTACACATCCCATACTCAGGAGTACAGGGGACAGGGAGAATGATGACAGGTGGACCATAAACAATGAGCTGCCGAACAATAGTCCTATCCACAAATTCCTCATTAAATTTCTGTGTTCTTCTGTGAAGAAATAGTAAAATTCTTCAAAGACTGAGCAGTTCTTTGACATCTACTGTACACAGAAATTTAATGAGGAACTTGTGGATAAGACTATTTTAATCCATTTTGATATTAAGTTTGCTCTATTCCCTGAGCGCACAGTTACTCGTTCCTCTACTACGTGAAGAAAGGCACGAGGGAGTAAATAGCATCTCTGAAGACACAGTAAAAAATTTAAGGCACAAGAAATTTTCTGAAATAACTGCTCCTGATTTTTACATGCCAAGGGGTGCAAAGACAAGAAAGGGCAGCAATGTAAAACCTTAACATAAGCAACGAGTCGTTCCAAGTTTTTGGTGGTTTGTATAAATGGACAAAAAAACGAGGGCGAGAGGAAGCAGAGAATTTCAAGACCAGCAACCGCTTCTTTTCAAAGGCTGTACAAACTGGAGATAAGGAGAGGGGAAAAAATTTACCTAGCAACAACTGCACAGTTTGTGACATTTACAAAGCAACCTACTAAAAAGTCACTTTAAGTAAGGAGGGGATGACAATATTTTTATTATCACAAATATAGACTTCAAATTTTAAAGATTACCTATGCACACATGCACACACAAAAAATGCAGCAAGCTTGCAAAGGCTGCTGAAGTGTGTATAAAAACCAAAGCAGTCTATGTATTTTAGAAACAGCAGTATTGGTCCTGATTTTGATGGGAAAAAAATCCTGAAACTCATATACCTTAAGCAGAGAAACAGTGATGTTCTGAATATTTAAAATGTTGCATCTCCCAAGTTCTCATCAGGCTTTTGAGTTGCAATGAGTAACAGTAAAAAAGACAGCTTTAAGCAGCTATTAAAAATAAAAAATGTTTCCCTGAAATACTCAGGATCTGTGTTCCTTTCACTAGTTTCCATGTCTCCATGGAATCATCCAGGATGAACAAACCTGTTTTTTTAAATGTACAATGCAAGTAAAAATAAATCTGCCAGAACTGAATTCTGGGGTTTGGATTTTTTCCCCTACCCATGGGAGGGAACGTAGGATCCTGATGCAGTAGATGTAACGCATACTGATCACAGAGCAGAGCAAAGAGAAAGTAGGGCACATAATAAATGCATATGAAAGGAGACGTTCATAACTTCAGGAATAGTGGTGGTATAGTTCCCTCCATAAGGAGGGAAACATGCTGATTACTAGCAATCTGAGTGTCTGGAGGGAGACTGCGTACACCCTGACCCTCACCATAAATTCGTGGTTCACCAAAAAATTACACCTTCTCTGCTGTTGATTCAAGAGGACACAGGAAGCACCTTCTCATGAACAGCTAAGTTACATCCTTTCTTCCCCAACCTCACTCAGTATTATGTCATCTCCTCATGTAGATAAAGACTGCATATAATTATTTTAGTAACAAGATAAAATAAAATTTTGAAGTTAAAAACACTCTGAAAAATAAAACAAATTAGAATTTTAAAATGTGATTACGCACACTTCTAATGAGGCCTACGTTTGCCAATCTATCAATATCATTTAAACCACTGAGCATCTACTGCATAGCTTTAACGAGTCAAATACTAAATCTAAAGAATCACTGGCTGATGCACTGGAACCAGAGCTTAGAAAGCTTTGTCTGCTTCTGCAAGAACAATTTTTTACTTTTTCAGTTTAGCTTAATAAAAATATCTCATTTATTCAAACTATAAGAAACTGATTGGGAGCTGAGTAACACCTGCTTTGTTCCGTGTCTTTGAATAATGACTGAGAGTATAAAAGGATTAGATGACCAGAAAAAAAAAATGAGTAAATGAATTTTACTAAAAATCTATCTAAAAATAGTACCTACTTTATTTGGATTTTTTTAAAAAGCATGTTTCCACAAGACAGACATTCAGTACAAACACTACAGTTTATTTACATTTTTTAAATTTAAATAAGTTATTCCACATTTCTATTTGAAATCACTTTTCAACCAAAATGGCTTGATATGTTACAAGTAAAAGTAATCTAATACATGACCATTTAATGTATTTTTAACATGATAACAAATGTAATTTGAATGGATCACATATTATGCTGTATCATTACTAAAATGTATAGGTATTACATTTCCTTCATCAGCAACAAAACCTATTTCAGCATAATGACTATATTGCTACACACATCACCATGTGAACCAAGCTTTCTTTAGTAAAATAAATGAAAGATAGAAAAGAATTTATTTTATTCCCATATTTCTAGCTTGATAATTTAAATCATGATTTGCAAAGGCAGCTTCAAACCCAACCACCCTCACAAAGAAAGAGGAAAAAATCTTTTACAATGTAAGACTTCCTCATCACAGCTTCAATGAACTAGAGGCTCTGGAAGTCAAAGAGAGACGGCTTGGGCCTTAAAGCAGGAACAACTGTTTGTGGGACGAGACTCTGAAGTGAATTCAGGAAATGATAAGGCTTGCAAAAAAATCCTTCCACCTTAATCCTGTCTCTCCCTTGATGCAATGTACTGTACAACCTTCCAGCAGTCCAGGCTGCAATCTGGAACGTGGCCGTAAGCCAATGTTGCTGAACACTCTGCACTGTCACACCACAATGTCTAAATAATTTGTCCCAATATCTAACATAATCACCTCTTCTGAAATAATCTATTTAGGGTGCATGCAACAGTAAAAAGTATCAAGCTGGGGGGGGGAGGGGGGTGTGGAGAAGATGATGTATTGCCTGTCTTTGAAAGTTTACTATTATGCCTCAGTGAAAATGAGATAGAGTATGGGCACAGGAAAAAGGCACTTAAAACACAAAGTTCAGAAGAAACAAATTTCTAATATTGTCAAAAGTACAACAGAGCACGAGTGTTTAGTTACTAACTTCTATACATAGGCCAAGTCTGTGCTACTGCAGCATTCCCATCAAAGGGCCTTCACACTAAATGCCAAGGTCCATGCCGTTTTCCATAACAATGCCCATCTCCCCAACACACAAGAACAGAACCAACGAATAATTCATAAACAAATTTCTTCTCTTCACCGTTTGTAAGTCATTCTTTGGGCACCTGTTAACTGCCAAACATCAGAAGCAACAATTGGCACCAGAGGGGTGTTTGGTTTGGCTTTTGTTCTTCAGCATGCCTTGGGCCTGCAGGTTCATAAAAAATTACTCAAAAAAAATAAACATAAATAGAAGCAACTGTGAATTTACTGTCGTGAAAGAAAATTAGTAAGTAAAACTTAGTAAGGCAGATGGAAATTTTCCATGATGAAGTGCTGGTCTCAACACCAGAGAGGGCAGTATTCATCTCAGCAGACTTGAGAGATCTCGAGTCCAATCCACCAGCCTGAGCTAGGGATTCAGGCCCTTTGCAATCAATGGAGGGAGACCGGCCTGCCTTCCGCTGCTGTGGACGACTCGAGGAGTCGAGGGTAGAACCCGGCAGGAGGCCTTCTTCTTTTACAGGAAACACTGAGATTTCAGATGTTTCTCCCTTCCAAGTCAGGAAGAAATCACATTCTTTCAGATATGCACATTCAAAGACAGGGAACCTGAGTACCTAAGTAGCCTAAGTGCTTGCTTCAGTCTCCCACTGGGGCCCCTCTCTCCTGCCTGCAGCCTGGCTTCCCAGGGGACCATCAGAGCCTTTGCTCGGACTCATAGGCTATGAGTTATCTGTGCAAGCAGGAACCTCCACCTCAGTCTCTCATATACCATGTCAGTGCCATGATACTGGCTTATAGCCTGTATAACTGGACTCATTCAGCTCCAGTCTTCACAAGGCTAAAAGCATTCAGGGGCAGAGGCAGACACAAACTAAATGGGGGGTGAGGGCAAAACAGAGCCAATTGCATGCATGCTTTTTGTGACGGCAACAAGGGATCAAGAACACACAGAAAAGCAGGAGCACCTAAGCCCCCTGCCCTGATTCATCCTTGCCTAGCACTACCATGGGGTACAGATGTGGAGCACCTAGGTTCCACTGCCTAGTTTTCCTGCTTCAGAGCTGGGACATAAAATGGAATTCCCTGTGTCATCTCCCAAAAGCAAACAGCCCAGGGCAACTGGCTAACTGGAGTGTAGCAAAGATCTTTCTTCCTTCTCACTTGAAATATCCATCTAGAGCTTGAAAACCCTTTTCCAATAAATGTATCTTTGGTGCACCACTGCTTGCAAAGTGGGAGTGTGGAGTGTGGTAAGGTGGGAGTCTTTGAGTAAAATAAAGCTATCCCTAATTGTTTTCAGTCAAGGATGGTCAATGTAGTGCATTACAGGTTAAAAGCATGACATTTGCATCTCGGTAGAAAAGGTTTTATTTTGTTTTCCCTTGACACAGCAGTGAAAATGGCAAAGCACTGATGCTTCAGTGATAAGTGCCTTTCAATATCCAGCATAAGGAAATGTCTTGTTAAGATGTCATTATTCATAAATAAGAGCTTCAGAAACGTAGACTTATTAAATATATTCCCTATTTCTAGCTTAGTAGAAACCAGTAACTTCATATTTCCAGTGCACTTTAAATAAAAGGCTAATAAAACATATAGGATGTAAAATGTAGTGAAAAAGTAAATCAGGCTCAGTCCAACAATCAGGTTGTACCTTGAGCATCACCTCCACATATAGTTCACACAGCATATTATGCCAGCTCAGACATCCTACTGTCACACCAGCCCCTTGTAACACCATTTTAATTGGGACCAAGGGAGAGCTGCCACCCAGCTCAGCACTTCTAAGACTTTGGGTCACCTCATTGTCCATTCCTCCCACTCCATATACTGCAGTGGGTATGCTTATCTCAGTGGGCTCATTTCCAACAGACTAAGACAAACTGTAAACAGAAGCAAAAGTCCAGAGCAAATTATGCCCGTAGGGCCTCAACATAGGAAACGAGCAGCTTTCCAGAGTGACAGCATGTCTGTCTTTCATATGGAGTCCATTTACAGGAGTCAGCAGCAGAAACTGAGTGCAAGCTCTGCCCCCATCTCCTGTACAGAACGTAACTCTTGATATGTTGACTCTGATGATGCGTTCATGTGTTGAACTGTTGATTCTACACCACTTACATAAATGCAAAGATAACATTTTTTAAAAATACATGCAATCTACAAAATGTGGATGTGCCAGGATCCATTACAAGATCCTAAAAATGTGCTGCAGCCAGAATTTTTTTCCCTAGCAAGCTGTTTAGACAATCCATTATGTCTGAGCAGGCAGCGCTGAACAACAGTGCTTCTTTAACTACACACCATGTCATCCAGTGTTACAAACCATGTAGGAAAAAAGAAGTGAGCTATCAATGCATCTGTACTAACAACTGAAACCACCTCAGCTTGAAAGTTTATTCCGAAGTCCGTGGGGAGTTGAGTTACCCTTTAAATGTTTCATTACTTATACGTTTTGCACTGAACTGGCAACTTGGCCATCATCTAGAAAATTGTTTCTCTTCTCACCTGTTTTGCTTACAGGAACTGAAAGACATCAGACAAGCAGCAAAGCAGGATATCACAAGGAAAGCTAGACAACTAATTCTCACCATGGCTTTAAACTTACCAATTGCCTTCTTGCATTAATAATGCTTTAATGCCCTTTCACTGGTAAGGTCTGCCCCCTACAGTTCCTGAGCCCTACTAGCAAAGTTGAGGAGGGAGTGAAGCAATACCCACAGAACAGGAAGGTATGAGTTTGGGAGCACCTAAATTGATGGATTTATGCAAGCCATGCAACACAGATGTGAAGCATCTGAGGGTGTTGGGGGTGCAGGCTGATGTCTTTGCAAGGCTGCTTTACCACCTCTGAAAGGTCATGGTGATTGGGAGAGGTTCTCTATGACTGGGGGCAGGGGAAGAAAAAAAAAAAAAAATCACACCTATCTTCAAGGAGGAGGATCCAGAGAACTACAGGTAGTTAGCCTAACCTCATCCCTGGGATGGTTATGGAAGAAGTCCTCGCGGAAGTCATTTCAAAGCACATGAAGGACAAGAAGGTGACTAGGAACTGCCAGAGTGGATTTACCAAGGGCAAACTGCACCTGACCAACCTGATTGCCTTCTTTTATGACACAACTGGCTTTAAGGACAAAAGGAGAGCAGTGGATGTTGTTTACAGTGCCTTTAGCAAGGCTGTTGACAGTCTCCTACAATATCTTTATTAACAAAATATAAACTGATAAGTGGACAATAAAAAGGGTAGAAAATCAGGCTCAAAAAATTTGTCGTCTCAAAGGAAAAACATAGAATTTATGACCAGTTACAAGGCAGCCCACAGTGATCAATACTAGGGCCAACACTCTTTAACATCTTTTATTAACAACCTGTAAGTTCATGAATGATACCAAATTAGGGTGAGTAGGTGATAAACTGAGGGACAGCACTGCTATTCAAAGGGATCTTAGTCTGGAGATATGAGCTGACAGGAATACCATGAAATTCAGGGTTATCACACAGCTGGGAAGGAGTAACCACACACCACAGTACGGGTGCAGGGAGCTGACTCCCTAGAGGGCAGCTTTATAGACCAGTGGAGGGTAGCGTGGCAGACAATTTGAGCATGAGTCAGCACTGTGCCCTCATGGCAAAGGCAGCTGACCACTTACTGGGCTGTATAGTTGAGCAAGTGTGTAGCCAGCAGATGGAGGGAAGTGTTTATTCCTCTCTATTCAATACCCGCAAGACTGTGCCTGGAGTAGTATGTTCAGTTTTGGGCTCCCAAGTACAAGAAAGACATTGACCTACTGGAATGAGCCCAGTGGTGGGCCACCAAGATGATTAAAGGACTGAGGTACATGGTGTACATGAAGAGGCTACGAGAATCAAGTTTGTTCAGCTTTAAGAGGCAAAGGTTTCTTCTGCCTATAGCTGCCTATGGGGAGAGTGTAGAGAAGATGGAGGCAGGGTCTTCTTGAACACACATGGTGGCAGGACAGGAGGAAACAGACATGAGTTACAACAAGGGAAATTCCAATTAGATGGAAGAAGAACTTTATCACTGTGAGGATGGTCAGACACTGGCACGGGTGCCAGAGAGGCTGTGGAATTTCCACCTTTGGAGACATTCACAACTCACCCAGACACGGCTCTGAGCAACCTCATCTAATTAGACCTGCTTCTAGCAGGGAAATGGACGAAATAACCTCAGAGGTCCCTTCCAAGCCAAATTATTCTGTGACCTTGTTTAAAGAACAAATTTAACCATTTGGATCTAGACATGACCAAGTATACAATGGCATGTGGCACGCTCAAGAAGTAGGCAACTCCAAAAGCTTCTCACATCTACCAAACTGAAGCAGCAGCTTTGCTGCACACATGTTCACTGATCTGCAGGACGGGCAGACAAATCAACCGTATTCGACCATTTAGATGTTTCATCGCTGATGCTATTAAAACAACTAATTATTCTGGCTCCCAACACGAAGGAAAAGATTTTTTCAAAATCTCTGTTTATTCACTATTTCTACAATTACCACTGCACCCCTAAAAGCAAGATCAGACTCCTCTCCCAGGTTCCAGTTGCGTGGCTCAGCAGGCAAGATTTGGAAACCCAAGAGCACCCTCATGTGGCTAGATGTTGCTATGAGCTCTCCTTCCTCCAGTAGCAGCACAAGCAAAATTCACATTTTATTCACAGGTTCATTTTCCCACCACACCACCGACTAGAAGCGGTACTTGTGCCAGAAGTAATATTTCTGCCGTCACACAGTTCTTCAAACAGAACCTGTTTAATTCATCGTCTTTCCACAAGACTACAGCTGGGTGACAGGCCTCACAGGGACTGCTGAAGGGCTGGGCAGGGTTTCCCTCAATTTAAGATAAAGCTATAATTTCCTGGCAGCAGATAAGGATTTTTTTTTCTTTTCCCTGCCCACCTTTTTTTTTTTCTTTTTTTTTTTCCCCTTTCCTTTTTTTTTTTTTTTTTTTTTTTTTTTTTTTTTTTTTTTTTNTTAATAAAGAGAGGCTGAGAGAACAACAGCTGCACTCCTTCCCAGCTCCCCCAACCACTGCAGTGTGCACTTCATGCCACATGGCAAAGGAAAGGCCTCCCCACTCTACAAGCCTCACTCACTCCGCCTAAACTGCATCCACACCCTGCCTGTCCATCCCCATCTAACCACCTTTCCCTCAGCTCTTTCTCCTTGTAGCAGGTAGGCTTTCAGAATAGGCACGGGCCCTTCAATTGCTACACTCATCCTGGCAGATCATTTTAAACTATAAACACAGGCACTGTAAACTGCATTAGAAGTAAATAAAAAGAATGGCCTCCTCCCGTTTTCATGTTAAAGCCACTCAAAAGCAATAGCAAGGCTGGTGCAAAAGGAGGGGCTAGAAGGCCTGTAACTCAGGTCTGAACATGCTGCTCTACCACCAAATAACGTCTTACTGAAACCATCCTGACTCAGTAGAGATTTTACAAGCCTCTGCCTGGCTGTTTCCCCTACTGGCTGTAAGCTGAAAACTTAAAGAGTGTTAAATAATGATTTTAAAACGTAGCCCCAAAAACGTAACGCTGTCCTCCAAGTTCCCTGCCCTGATCACTAGTAAACACATGTAACACCACCTTCTCCACTCCCTGTTGTAGGGACAGAGAAAACGTATATTGTTTGATTACCACCAATGACAGAAGCCATATGAATTAACATGTGTGATGCAAAACATTACAAAGCTAATACAGCTGACAAAATTAAGAACACTGTATTTCTGATTATTGTAGAAGTATTCTTCATTAGCTAATACAATATATCTCCTACTCTGAAATAGAGAAGTGAGTAAAAGTAACAAAAGGACTGTATTTTCAAATTGCATGTGGTGGTCTCACAGTAAACCACCGACAGAATATTTTATTTACAATGCCACAGTAGCTTGCATTGGAAGAGCCCTCTGCAGGACACCTCCTGTTCAAAGCTAACCTGTTAAAATTTAAAAACGGAGGACATTTCATTCAAGTGGTACTTTGGACCTTTCAGATCAACAGTGGGTAGATTTTTAAACTATCATGATGAACCAGTTTGAGTACAAGTTACTGTGTGCACGACAATAATATATAAGCAAAATGTTATCCCATGCATATTGTGGACACAATAAGAATAATCCCTTCAGCCCTTAAGGCTTCAGAGGTTTCAGTTTAAGAACCAAAAAGAGTTGTGGGTGGCAGCTCCAGCTTCTCAAGCCTTTTGAAAAAAAACCCAACTTTTTACAATGACCCTTCCAATACAGCCCTCAAAGTCCAGGGATGCTACTCACACTTACCACTGAATGTGAAATATTTCATTCAGTGTATCAAATGGCCTGGTGGAAAACATGTGGCTAATATGAAACAATCACTATACATCAACTCCCACATACGAACTCAAAGGAGAAAAACATTACCAGCCTGATATGTTTTTTATTGTTAAAGACATGCCATCTTCAAGTGGAAGTCTCAAAGAAGAAATTTTTTCTGTCAAGTTGCCAAATGACAAGCCTAGAAAATAAAATTCATCAATGGTTATCAAAAATTATAGACACTCTAGAACTGTTGGCTTTGTTGCACGCTAAAAATATTTCCTGAAATGCAACTCACCCATCTGCATTCCATGGTGGGTGTTTATCCCATTCTCTGTCCCACAGGGGACAATGACCTGACAGGTGGCAACTATTCTTCTCACTTAACCGGGTCTAACTGATAAAATAAACAACTTAAACTTGAAGAAAACTAGCTTCCAAACTGAATGGAGCTTAAAGCTCACTGCTTCTGTTTCAGACCTGCACAAGAGCTTGCACAGCTGAAAATATTTTTTCCCCAAGTAGTCTGTTAAAGGACATTACCTCTCTGCCTACCGATCTTAGTCTCATCTTAAAAGAAGATAAAATATGTAAGTTCCAATCCAAACCCTGAATTCAGCAGGAACCTGTTCAACCATCATTGTGCTAACCAAAATTCTGGAAATAGGATTAAGTGCTACCACCCAAAAAAGACCCCTCTCCTTCCTGAATTATGCTACCTACACAAAGAGAGCAGGTCAGCAGTCAAAAGAGCTGCTTACCTGGCAGATACATGTCATTCCACTTTCAGATGACAGTCTGACCCAGTAAGAAGTCAGCATGAACTGTGCTGACTAACAGTGTAAGACTGCAACTTGAAAAGAAGGATCCATGTGCTAGCATGAAGTAACAGGCTCTCCATAGATCACATATGCCAATAAACCAGAAAGCAGGATTAAGACATAAGTCCTTGGCATTTCTTGATCTCTGGAAAGAACCAGCCTTTTTTTGGACATAAACCACATTCCATCACCTTACCTTTCTCCAGGAGGAAACTCAAGACAAACCATTTGAGGCAAGAACTCCTGGATGTCTAAAAACTGACTACTCAGTGTAATATTGGTATTTAACCAGCCTAGATAAATGGTCTTCATGCAGATGTTCATCAAGTGATCACAAAAAGTGTCAGCAGCATGCTCAGGAGGAGGAAGGGGGGGATGTTTGGAGTTACAGAGTTTATCTTCCCAAGTAACTGCTACCCGTGGCCCTGCTTTCCTGGAAATGGCTGAACATTTGCCTGCCGATGGGAAGCAGTGAATGAATTCCTTGTTTTGTTTTGACTGTATGTGCAGCTTTTGCTTCAACTATTCAACTGTCTTTATCTCAACCCACAAGTTTTCTTACTTTGACCCTTCTGATTCTCCCCTCCATCCCACTGCAGAGGAGCGAGCAAGCAGCTGTGTGGGGCTTAGCTGCCTACCAGGGTAAACCCACAACACAGGGACAGGTGTGTTATTCCCTGTGGCTTTACTACAACTACTGATGTTATGTCTGTAGTTCATGAATGGAGCAATAAATCTGAAATCAGCTTAAGACTTGGAAGCTATCGCCTCATACTTTATGTATCACTCATGCAGGTAATGTCAGTCTCTCCCCCTTCTATTGCCGAGTTCATCCCTGTCTCCTATGAAAAGAAACAGCTGGTGATCAGCTTTACTCTCATGCATCTCACCACTTGTCCCTCCCATATAAGCCTGCTACATGCCATGCATTCCTGGAGAGACCTGCCCACCTGAATCCCTCACCACAGCATCTGTAAGCCTGTGGACAGATTTATCACAAGCCTCCCTCTCCCCTCCTTGCTCCCCACACACAGCCACATGGCCCAGTTGCCTCTGGCATGGGGAAATCAGGGAATAAAAGAAAAGGCAATATTGCACTGTAGCCAGGAATGTGCTTTCACATAGAGCTCTATGTTCCACCCTGTAACAAGCACACAGGCATGCAGCAAACATACTGGTCTCACCCCACCACCTCACTGTGGCGGGTGCATGTCTGTGTTTCTGGGTCTCTCATGTTTAGGAAACAGCAAACTACCAGAGCGGGGATCACAGCTGCACTGATGCCTCAACAATCAAACTATTATTTGGGTTCCTCCCTTCCCAGCTGTCTTTTCTAAAATGAAAATCTCTCTCTGGAATATAGAATTTAAGCAGATAAACTTATTCTTTCCTTTCATAACTTCTGAATAATACTAGATATGCCTGCAAAAAGGTATGCCCTCCTACTGAATAACTTCCAACACTTTTCAACAGGACAGAAAAAGCCACTGTACAACTTTTCATTCGAGGCCCATTAGCCTGAGGAGCTGAAGAAAGATTTACACTAAATGGGAACTTGAAAGAAGGTATCTACCGAGAAACATAACATTGGCCCTAGAAAACAGACTATTCCAAAAATCCATTTGTCTCAAGGTTTCTGAAAGAAAAGTATTTTAGTTTTCCAATGGTTCAGGAAACATGAATTCCCCATGAAATTAAAAGAACAACCTTTCTAATGAAACTATTCCCTCTCTCTGTCTGCATCTGTAGTTAAAAAAAAAGTTATCCATTCAGTATGCAAAAGATCTGTGAGTTCCTTTAAAAAAAAAAAAAATAGCATTCTATTTGGACTGAATTATTCTGAAATGCCTGAATAGTAACTTAGGCCTCCAGCACAGACCCATACCTGGACAGACAAATTGTTTTCCAGACTTCTGTTTGTTTCATCTGCAACATCAACTAAGAAACCAAAATTATGTATTAAAAAAACCCAAAGATTCTACAGTTTTCAACTTAAATATTTACTTACAACAAATTGAAAATTGCCACTTCATCCTTAGAATCTCCGTTTCTTATTTTCTTTTGTCTCCTGAAAAGGTCTAAATATTGATGCAGAGAAAGACGAGGGGAAATAACTGTTCCCACCATACACAGAACTACAACCAAAGTGCCAAAGCAGCCGGGTGCCATTTCCTCAGGCAAAGTAGACCTGAATTCCTCAACAACTAGAACTCCGTTAATAAACAAAAAAACCCCAAAACAAACAACAAAAAAAATCCTTTTGGCATCCCAGTTTCACACAGACAGCCCATTATAACCCCCTCTCCTGGACACCCTCCCCAAAAGGTCAACCAAAGCACTTTGAAATTAGTCTAACAAGGATACACATAATCCTGAGGAGAAGGAATCTAAACCCATTCAGATCCATGTTCACTTATGCACAGAGGTGGTGGCAGCTGCATCCCAGCAACAGGTGTGCTTTTATTATGTATTTAACTGCACAGCAGCTGTACAGGGAATTAAACTACTAGAGAGCATGGTGTAAAAGTCACATACTTTCAGTGAAACCAAAGCACTGCCCACAGCCGGCCAAGGGAAGCTGTGTCTCTGCTCTGTCTTCAGCTGTGCTCAGGATGCCGAGGCCTGGACAGAGAAGCACACTGTGCACATTTACAGAGCACCTGTGGAAAATCACAGCGCACGCCTGCACGTTTGCAAGCCGGACTCCCCTGCTGAACCCAAACAGACCAAACGCTCTGAACAGAGGGAGCCAGAGAGCCAATTGAGTTTACATCCTTCACGGCACATGTAATGTATTAGTGCTGTTCTAGAGTATGCCAACACTTAATTTATCAGAAGCCAGCTGATGCCCTGAGTGTAAAGAGTGCAGACAAAACAAGAGGTGGAAGTGTGAGTCATTTACCAGGCTGTCACACTGCCAGTGGAAACCATGTAGCAGATGACTGCACCTGCTTAATTCACATTACTATTTTCTCTTCATTATTATGCAAATACTAACCCCGTGAAGTTAACTACACAGACATTTTACATTTTTTCCCCTGGAAAAAAAATGTATTTTTAAAAATTTTTGCAACAGGTATTTGGTGAATCTAAGTTTTTGTCATTTCATTACTACTGTTCTAAAACCTAATGTTCCTTGGATAACTTTTTGTTTGGGCTAAAAGCAAGGTTCAGGGTTCAGTAATGTGGCAAGTTTTAAAACCAACTTCAGAGAAGGAAGGAAAACCCTTGTGATCTACCAGAAGCGTCCTTCAAAATGTTTAAGCATCTACTTGGAAAAAATCAAACAAGTCACATTCACTTTGAGACCTGCCTGCCACACCAATGAGACCACTCTAAACAACCTCAAAAGATAGAGCCTCTTTGGAGCAATGCCTTGCTTAGTGTTTTGCTACTTCTGCCCCAACAATCTCCAACACTCGCAGGGCTCAAAATATATATATAGAAAACTTGTATTTTAGTGTAACAGATTAAGACATTTATCCACATTTGCTCTAAAACACCTCATCAAGAAAAAACAAACATCACTGAACTGCAGCTTTGCTCAGCCTCAGCGGTAGCCATCAAATGCTAGCAGGCACTAGGTAGAACTAGATACTTGCATTAGAAAACAAAGGGAATAAAGCATTATTCCTTCAGAACTGGAGCTACTTAATCCTTTTTAATCCTTCCTTTGCCTAGGAAAAGAGGGGAATAATTTTATTTCTCTATGAAATCAGGAAACCCTACACTCTGGGGCTCACCATACTGTAAATTATATTTATTTTACTTGGGTGAGTGAAACTGCAGCAACCTTCCCCCACACCCTCAACTACCCTCAGCACTGACTGCTAGAAGTCAGTTTTCAGAGTCATGTGCTAGATAAAGGCTTTTTTAGATAACGTGGAAAAACAGTGGCATTAAGTGGTTTATTGGATTACTGACAATAAAACATACCTAAAAGCAATTCCAGGGAGCACAGCAGGAGCTCAGTTCCTATTCAAAGAGAGGCATCAAACAAATGCCTCGGTATTTATCTAACAAGTTCACCTGATACTCATTGGTAGACCAGTACATTTTCAGATTAATGGTTCAACAGTTCTACAACAAAATAGTGTTCGTGGACAGTCAATCTTCAATTACAAACGCAATATACAGAGCGTTTACTATGTAACCGGAAAAAGAAAGTAATGTAATGGTTTCTGAAGCCTAAAAACATATTGAAGAATATTTTTTATACCACTAACATAAACAGGGGAAATGCAAAAGCCAATTTGTTCTTGAACAAAACTTTAATCAAAACCCATTGAAAGACATTGTGAGAAGGCATTGCCACATGAAAGTATGGCAAATACTCCCCTTACCTAACCTCTAAGTGAGCTTCCCCAGAGCTGTAGCACAACACAGCACTGCAGGACATAGCTCAGTAAAGCCCTCTGTAAATTAAAGTATGACTTATGCTGTGACGTCAAGCACCGTGCATCCCACTCTTTAAACCACCAGGACATACTTCTGCATGTACACTATATACAAACACCTCAAAACATTTCTAATTTGTTTACACCAGAAGAATTATCCCATTTCAACAGACTTGCCCACCCCAGTCTTTAAACTTCTGAGCAGTAGCCTAAGATTGTCCTGTTCCTTAGTGATAATTCGATTCATCCCATTTTGCTAAGCAATTCCAAAATGAACTTCAAGTAACATTTATTAACCAAATGTTTCAGACTTAAGTCAGTTGGATTAAGAGATATGGTGCTTTTTTCTACAAAGCTCAACTTTTTAAGCTATCAAGCTACCAAGCAAATGACTTTTTTAACCAAAACAAGACAAGAAAAAAAATCTGAAATGAGTAAAAGGTCACATTAAGTTACTTATTTCTGTTTAATTTTAACTACTTGAAGCATTTTTAAATGATCCACTCAAGCACAACTAGGATCACGGACAGCTATTTCTAGCTCTGACACTGTAAGTAACGCACTGCTGAATACTAGTCAAAGACAACAGTAATATAGGTACAAGGAATACAGGGTTGCTTAAAGTTTACATTCCATTGGTTAGTGTTGCAAGCTGGCAAGAAAGACTACAAACTAGAATTAAAGACAAACAGAAAAACAAAATAGTTTGATACCAAGTCCAGAAAAAAAATGTTTCGAAAACACAAAAGGAAAAGGTGCTTTGCAAAATACTGGTATCAGACCAAAAAAGGTAAATTTCCCAAAGTGTGCGTTTTGCCCCTAAATCTGAAAGGGGAGGTCCAGAAGATAAATTATTAAAAGAGAGTCTATTTAACCTTAGCAGGAATGGTCTTACAGCTTCAAAAAAGCACTCAGGTTAATATTACTCTTTGGCAGTGTTTCTTAGTGCTAACTCCAGTTTAATTAATTCTGTGTGTTGACAAATACAGAAGTAGAGACTCTCTTTTTGCACCAGTAATATTCTTCTTTATCCTGTATTTTTTCAGTTGACCCTTACTAACTCGAGAATTGCAACAGAGCATAGCGAGTATCAATGTGAGATTCTGAATCAGTTCAATTAAAATCAGTCTAAAAGTTGACTCTGGGGAACTTCTGTGCCTCTAGTTGGTATAACTTCCTTAATGCAATACCCCAACTAATTTAAAACAAAATTACTGTGACCTGACTAAAACTGTCTTTCCAAACTACCACGAGTTGAAAATACTGCAAAGCTGGTTTGCACCTAATATTGCCTCTTCCTTAGGCAAATTAAAGAACATAGATTCCATCTCTGAAACTGAAGATTGGAAGCTCTCACCTTAAGTGTTACTAATTCCCAAATAACAGTTTTGACGCTGCTCTAATGAAAGAGAGGAACAAGCCAGAAAATTTCACAAGGATGCAGGCATTTTGCTTGAACATCAAGTGTTGTGGGAAATTTCTTATCTAGCATTCTGAACAATGCTTAAAGATACTCCTGTATTTTTCATAGTTTCCTCCAGAGGCAGAGCTGGAAGAGGAGGAATATGAGTCTGAAGAGATGGATCCCTGTATCATATAAGATTTTCCTTGTCTAGCTTGGGGAAGGAAAAAGGAAGATATCATTGAGACACACAATGTGGTGAATTCAAAATGCCTTCAAAAAACTGGTTTCTGAAATAGAGCTGAAAGCATCTTTTCCTCTATGAAAGTTAAAAGTGGGGAGAGGAAAATAAAAAAAAATCATGCACCAGGTTTTAGTATGTCAAGAAAAGGTAATGCAAACATATTCTATAGAAATGATCATGCAATCATTTCTAAAAATAGTTACAAAAAGTAGCAAAGCATGAAATATGCAGTTGAGAGGACAACTCCATGCAGAATGGGTTTGTACAGTACATACCCAGATAGGATCTCTTGGGAGGTGCTTTGATTTCTTCATCCTTACTATCTGCAGCTACATAAAAAACAGTTGAGAGAAAAAAAAAAAAAAAAAGGAAGGAAAGAC
>WAAD01019580.1:77807-88430 GCA_013389945.1 Fregata magnificens
AAAAAAACAACCAAAAAAAAAACCCCACAAACAGGCTAGCACAATGGCATAACAGCCAGCTCTACATTCAGGGCGTGGTGTGAAATATTAAGGAGAACTCTGATTTCTAGACTGAACCAAGACACATTTGAAATAAAATTACAGCTTTTCATATTTATCTGAAAAAAAGCAGTTTCAAAAAAGAAGTTCAGGAAGTGGTACACTGAATTATCAAGAAAGGAGACTGGATTGCAATTCAGACAGAACTTTTGTCCAAAATACAGCGCACCATGCTTTCAAAAAGATTTATCCTGCCAAAGCTAGTTCTTGTCACTAACCTGCAAAAGAGCGGCGTTTTATGTTTAGCTCGTTGGACACACGTACTTCAGTGCACAGTTTCAGCATCAGTAACATAGTAATGATCATGATAATGCTTTGCCACAAAAGAGGGGATTCAAAACGCCTTCCAAACCTAAAAAAAAAAAAAAAAAAGAAAATGTATAAAACATCTCAAAGATGACAAGTGTTGTACTCAGTTACTTTCATTCTTTGATCCTATCTAAGCACCTGAAAAAGGAAATCCTAACAGTAACAGGTATGAAAGGCTAAGGAAGAAAAAGTCGCCAGCTAAATTGAGATGCACATACAGTAGCTCAGAGTCACAATCCCCTTGCAGGAGTGTCCAAGAACCTTATTACAACATCCCTCTAGAATGATCCTAGAAATTCTGAAACCAGAAGCTTAAGTCTTTGTTTCCAAAGCCAGCAGCAAACCTATTATTTTGAAAGGAGAAGCAGATTCATTGAGCAGTCAAGGCAGTACAGAAAGACCAGAGAGTTATGCTGCATTAATACCAGTTATGTATCCTCTCCACACACACACCCCATAGATTTCACAAGAACTTCTGTACAAAACTTACCTCTCTCAATTTTTCATTTTTAAGGTGAAGTCATAAAAACAATAGCACTTGCCCTATAAAGAAATAAATACCCACAGCTATTAGCTTGCTAGGTTTAATATAACATCTTCCTATGGGGAGGGGGAAGTATTATGCTTTGTCTACCTTGTCTGCCTCTAGACATCTGAGTGGAAAGACCAGATCTGCAGAACACACCAATCAATTCAGCAATTTGTGTCTAATTTGGACCAAGGCTGGGGGAAGTAAGGAAGTCCAAAAGATGTGGGAACCAAACATATATAATTTGTCCTCTCCTGCCCTCTCCCCTTCCCCCAATTTAATTTCTGCTTGCTCACAGATGGTGCTCGGTGGGGACTACTGAGCCTTTCCTGCATGTAACACAGAGAGGTGAACTTGGATTGTGGCCAATCTTGACTGAAGAGCTTACTCTTACATGATTGCACAACTTTCTGCCACAGGAAAATGTGACACCCTTCAGTGAAGACCGGTGATGCTCCAAGCTCCTCTTCCTGCATTACTCGACGAAAGCTCAGCAATCCCCACCAGACACTCTCAATAAGTGCATTAGCGATAAAGGGTGGAAGCTTTTCGTATGCAGCCCTCAAAGTACATTAGATTTACAATAAGAAGGATGCATGCACATCAGAGTGAGCTGCTTCTCTGTGCTCAGTTCTGCCAGGTTTTATGCCTTGAAGACAGAGATGCTAAGGAAGCGATTTGGTGAAAACATATTACTATGCTCTCCAACTCCTTCAGCCTGCACCATGAGGCGCACAAGCTTTCTAAATTCCCTCACAGCACAGCTACTAAGGCCACCCTCTGAGTACATCATGCTGCTGGAGACCTCAGCCTCACAGGCATGACAACCACTGCCCTCTTCTTGACAGCTCCTGTTTTATAGCACACTGGCAAAATATAATTTCTTATGCTTGGGCTACTTTCATAGCAGACCTCCCTGTTAGTAAAAACCAACTAGGTTCACCATCACACTCTCTCACACAATACTGCATTTCCACTATAGCCATTTCACCAGAGCGAGACTTTTTGTTATGAGTCAACTAATAAGGAACAGGAGAGAGACTGAAAAGTTATTGACTAGCTTCCTTGGAAATCTTCCTGTGCAGAACAGCCAAGCAGCCCACACCAATGAAAATGGCCAAGTATTTCCTGCCTAATGGCATACAGCTAAGGAAAAGTACAACAACGTCTTGAGCCTCCACACCACTGACAAAGACACCACCAGTAGCTACTGGAAGAATAGCAGCTGCGGGTACCTTAGAGCCCCTCCTTCTTTCTACCATCGATGGATTTGTGATGGGCCACACGACAGCCATTATCATAACGAATTTGGAGGACGCTATGAGGAAGGAAATAAAGAACACAACTGATGCATGTAATCACAGGCAGAGTGCTCTCTGGATAGTGCTCACTGCACTAGGAAAAAATGCAGGGGAGAAGAACAAAAGTTTGGCCCAGCCTATGTCCCATGCCCATGATCCCAAAGCTCATTCAGCCTGTGTTGCTGACTGTGGCCAAGTTCCCCTGAACTACTGGAATTCACTACTGTTATATTAGCCTCTTATTCAAGGAATGAGGAAAAAAAAAAAAATGGGTAAGACTTACTTAGAATTACAGAGCAGTTAAAACTGTTTACATGACGCTTAAAAAAACCATCTCCAATTACAAATGCATTTGCATTTAAAAACATAGTAATGCATTTAAGAGGGGCTGAGCTAGCAGCACAATAAGCTAGAAGCTATTATGACGCTAAATCCAGGGCAGGTCGCTGCAAGGTTAGTTTCTCCCTGCTGATGAGATTATTGGCCATTCAGTAATGGGTGCCTCACAAAAGCATTGCTTGCAGTATTAAACATCCACCCACTACAAACACACATAAGCATGGCTACCTGCTATCTGATCATAACAATTTGCCATCACCACAGCCTTACTGGAAATGAGACTGGAAGTATTGCTGCAGATCCTCTACCCCTTAAAAACTGAAGAAAAAGTAAAACAAAACTCAGCACACAAGAGAGGTAAACTGGAGATTTAAAAATTCTTATAGGGACTTCAAACAGTGCACAACACTGGTAGGTTTTTTTTTTTTTTTTTTACAACCCTCCAGCCAAAGGCAAAGGTTACACAACAAAACATATTCATGTGAAACACATCTCCCCAAACACCGATCCCCAAACTGAGTCTCACAGGCAACACAACCTTCTAAGCTCGGTCACATCTACAGGAAATCAAACAGCTGTCATGGAGACCAACAGGCAGAGCAAACAGGACATGGCCTACACCACACTACCATGACAACAAGACTGAAGGGAATACCAGTGTCAAGGACCACTGTCGGGTTCTGGAAGCTTTAAAAGTGAAGACAGAACACTCATTTTGCTCGAGATCATGGAAACAAACACCACTCCAAGCTGCTTACTCTACTTTGCATTGATATTAGGGCATGCCAAAGCAACACTAATCCAGTTTAAGACTCCTCACGCCAGCTTGAGCTAGGAGCACTGCAAGATGCAAGCCCTGCAGGGAGAGCGCGCTGTTCCATCTTCTGTTTACTGCCTCGCAGAGGTGACTCCTATCTTTGCCAAAGCAAGAGCCGGGAGGGAAGGAACGTTAAAGCAGATTATGAGAGAAAGATGAAGAGCCTTAGGATACTAGAATGCGCTCGCGGAAAAGAACAACTTTCCAGTCCTGGGGACGAGGGGGTCACCATCATTATTGTGCATTTTCACCCCACAACTACAATGTTACGTGACAAAGTGAACAACCATGACATTTGCAGTATTCAGGGAACTCAGACTTCACATGTCAGACTACAAAGAGACAAGGAGTTTTTCACTGTTTACTTAATACTGTAAAAACAAAAAAACTCTTTTTTTCCTGTACTAGTCAAATCTGCAAAGGGTGGGNGGGTGATGAAGACAAGACAAGTGAACATTCAAGCCAGAGCAGAGACTAACTGGAGGGAGGGAGGGAAAACTAGGTAATTCCACTGGTACGACTCAATCCTGTTGCAATAATCCTGCTATTCCAGTCCTGAGCCTACTCAAAACAACAAATGCCGACGGTGCAAAAGAAGCCCAAACTATATCAAACGCAAAAGGTTTGCTTATCTCCTTTCCTAAGACATCTCTGAAAAGAAGCTGACTGCTGCTGGTGCAACCAGATCACCACCACCCTGACCGCTCTGTTTCCTCCTGGATGCCGTTTCAGCTTCCACCCGCTGGCTGCTGACCCAGGCGGTGCCCTGTCTGGGGCAGGGCATCTCGCCTGCCCTCTCTGCCCGTCCACGGGCAGGCCTAACGCGGCACCGCCTCAGCTCACAGAGGTGGTTCCACTCACTGCAAGAGTGGAAACCACCAAAGTTACTACAGGCCTCGCCGCTCTGGGTCAACTTTTCCAGCTCTTTGGGAAGTTACAGATTCTAGGCAAGATGGAAAGCATGCGGCATACTGCACACACCGCCAGGGCCGCGACAGATAGCCTGGTACAGTAGCATGGCAGCTGTCTTGGAAGACAGCCCATACAATTACAGAATTTAAGCAGCAGGAAGAACAAGAAACACACTAGTTTTACAAAGGATCTCTTGATATGAGAGTTTCTCCCTAACACGTAAACTTCCAGGACTTTACGGAGCACCCAAAACAAGCTTCTCACTTGGACATGCAAAATCCTACTTTACTTTTACTTTTTGTACAAAAGAGCAGTGCATTTTATCCTTGCTCGCCAGCATCTATAAAATGGAGGATGAATTGCATAACAATTCTGCTCTCAATATCTGAGCAAGATTCCACCAGCAGGCCATATGTAACGCAATCTTTCAAAGTTGTAGTCACTCTGTCAGCTTGGTTTATAGCATCATCCCACCTTCCCCACATGGTAAAAGCTGGCAAGATTCATTTTAGTAACAGAAGTCTTATAAGCAAAAGTTTCTCCTTCCCGCAGGAAGTCCTACAAACAGACACCACTGGCCCACTACCTGAAGGCAAAGCAACACCTGACAGCAGGGACCTGATCCACAAGTAGCACTGTAAGTGTTACAGCAGAATAAATATGTAGGAATCTACCCCAGACAACAGCAAGTCCAACATTTTCCTATAAATTACCTCCAGCTGCATACTTGCCTTGGTAAACCTCTACTTGTAACAGGGAGCTCCAGCACAGAGAGCTCCCGGTTCTACTGACATTACAGTTTTCATAACCCACTTTGTTTCAGGTGATGTGGAATGGGTAGAGGCTTACATTTGCTCACAAATAACACGTTCCATAGTTTTCACCTTTTCTCTGACTGTCAGAACTTGTTTCCACAGTTTGTCGTAAGGCAACTATTTTGTAAGAACAACTCCAAAATTGGACAGTTTTATTTTCTGTTGTTTGGTTTTCTATGGTGTTGCTGCATGAGGTTTAGGCCAGTGGCCCACAGAATTGCATCTCACAACTTTTGGAAAGAATACCATCTTCCTGGAAAATACACAAACCATATTATACTACTACATAAAACATTTTATGGACTGCAAAACTGAAAAAAGTCCAAAAACCTCTGGGAACAGCAGGGAGCGTAAGTACTTTTGGCTGAACTTACTCAAGATACAAATAAAAATGCCTACTGCTGACTTCTAAGAAATCTGCAGTTCCCTTTCCTCTAGCTATTTATTCTGATTTTAATATTAAAATAAACCATACTTTATGTCATAAGCTCTGTTTTAAAAAAAAAGAAAGGGGGAAGAGAGAGAGGGGGAAGTGAGGGAGAACTCACAAATTTTCCTGCATCTTCCACCCCCAACTGATTACACAACTCTCGCCCGCCTTCTTGTTCCTGTTCTTGATCATGACAATGCAAAGCTAGTCAGCTGGCAGACTACAGGCCACGTGAACCAAGAAGATATGTCTGTCTTGGTCACAACTGAGTTCAAGTGCCGCAGTGTGCTCTGAAGCCAACCCACGACTTCAAAACAGCCTAGGACAGGTTAACCAGATGATTAACCACCTCAAAGCTCAAGCATCAGTAAGACTCGGGGTATCCCTTCAATATTTTAACAACCAGTCTTGAACAAGAAATCAGAACTAGCTCTAGCAAGTAAAATAAGACAGTAGCTAACAAAAATGGTAATGAAGTGTTTTATTAAAAAATGCAGAGGGGAAAAAAATGGGTATCGGGGGGTTTTTAGCACGCCATACATCTTCACATATACCAGAATTACAAAGGCATTGAGTTTTGCACTGCCTCTTCCTCTTTATGTGCAGTGCAGACCTCCAGGCTGACCAGTGCAAAAGTTGAACTGATTGGAGAGCGAGAAAAAAATGACTTATGGGGTCTGGAGAAGACAGACAGGAGAGGCAGCACTGACAACAGCAGAAGGCTAGAACGAAGGACAGCTGATACCAATCATAAATCGTGATCAGCAGCTACACTGGCACCCCAAAATAAGCACTGCTTTGAAGCGTTACATAAAATTATAACAATAGATTATTACTAAAAATAAAGCTAACTTGATATCAAGTCTACTCACAGCACCAAATCTACTTTTCACACTGGTAAACGGAGACCCCATTATGTGATGCTGTGAGCACAGACTGTCTACTTCTCAAAAATTTTTTTTTCAGAATCCTCTTTAAAAGGGCCAAAGATTTCACATACAGTCAACACACTGAACCACAAGTTTGCATGGTCAAACTTCTACTTTCTTTTTCCTAAACAAAAGCCATGTGTGCATAAACAAAGTAAAGTGGAATCATGCCTGCTGCTATCCGTATGCCATTTTCATGCTTGCAGATCAGTCCTCTCCCACTGTTTTTCCACAAAGTTCTGGCATATAACTCATTGTTGGAACAGAGCAAGGCCAAACACACATAACTGAAAGCAGAAATGTCTCTTTAAAGATGACATTTTGAGACATTGTGAAACAGAGAAGCATGAAAAAAATGACTTCATGGATAATGTGTTACTGTCATCACTAGCAAACAGAAGTTCTTTGAGCACACCCTGAAACTAAGGAATTAGGTGGGAGGAAGACAAGGAGGAGAGACATTGCACTGAATCCTCTTGACTTTACAAGATGGCTTACCATTGGAGACAGTCTAATTGGAGGAAGATAAATTGTGAAAACAGGTAACCAGAAACAGGATTATTATCCTTGATCTCAGCAGTACTTTGTTCATTCGCTACTGTCACAGTGCAATACACCAGCTGCAACTCTATTGACACATAAAACATTCCAAGAACACGAGAAAGTAAATACTCTATTTGGAAGGGAAGATGGAACATAAAACTTCACCCACTGCAAAACCAGACATTACCAAAAACCAAAACAAACCCCAAACCCCACACCACAAACAAACAAACCTCTAACATAACGAAGTACAGTTCTAGGAACATGTGGAATCTGCCAATTCACAAATAGGAAATAAGGGAATTGCCCCCACAGCGGAGGTGAACAAAGTATAGTAGAGCCATAGGGGAAAGGTGGGACTGGGTCTGTTATGAGTGAGAGAGATACAGAAAGACCGGCACTACTCAAGAGTGAAAATACAGACGAAATATGGCATAAAAGGCAGGAACTGTCTGTTCCTGTTGCCTATGCATCTGAAATACGTAACATTCCAGTCTGTGAGCCTCAAATTCAAAAATATATGAAATTCAGGGAAAATCTGGAAGTAACAACAGAAATGAATTATAGAAATGTCTTTGAAGTTTAAAAAAAAAAAACAAACAAACCACAAAAACCAAACAAACAAACATGAGCCATCCTAAGAAATAATTAAAGCCTGAAAAGCAACACTATTAGAACTTGAAAGTTTTTAAGGTCTACCACTTCAAGTACTTATTTTTGGATCAGGGTGGAGGGAAAGTCAGGAGGGATGAATCTGGCACAAATCATACGCTTAATAACCAGGGGTAATGAAGAGAAGCTAAAAACAACTGAAAACAGCAGGTTTATGTCAGGAAAGTTTTCAGAAGAGAGACTTGGATTAAGGTCTGGACTGGTTTGCTAAAGGGAGGGAGGAGTAATCTTATCAACTGGTACTTTGAAAGTCAGATTGAGGAAAAATTACACACAAAAAAAATTACTTGTAGGAACAGTTCTGTTTTGGCACAAGAATGGATCAAATTATTTAATAAATTTAAAACAAAATAAACAAAAACCTTCTAATTCCCTCTAATGAATATTACATACACAATTAAAATAATTCTGCTGTTTATGTCAAATTATCTAGAGTGCTGTGTCCCAGATAATACATCAGCCATAGGCGACATTAAACAACTAATGCCAAAATTGAATTGCCAAGCTGCTCTATGGGTCCATTTTAAACATGTTCACAGAAATCAGAGGCTCCTGCTCTACGATCTTCCTTTAATCATCCACGTCCACAAGGATACTATCCACCCTCGATGCTGCTTTTATGACTTACCGGTGTTTATAATGAACTATCAGGGATGCCTAATCTTTACAAGTAGAGAAGCAAAATATTCTCTCTCGGGAAACACTGAATTATCATTATGCAAGCCTTCTTTTCTGTCCTTTAGTTCAATAGAACTAGAAAGAGATGGTTCATTGTAAGCACAGACAGAAAGGTTTCTGCAGGCTCATGCCTGCAACATTTCCCCATAGAAGTGGCTGTACCACAAGCCAGCAGCACACCTTACGCTCCCCCTGTAGCCAGAAACACCTATGCACATGCTGTGTGAAGCCATTCCATGCCATCACCGAGCTCCAAGATGACCAGAGCCTACACAGAGCTAGTATGTGTCAGGGATTGATACTATTATATGGCTTAAATACTCACAGTAAAAAAATACATAATCTTATCAATATAACTGCAGTCTCTCTCTCTTTTGAAGTGTTGACAAATCTTTTAACATTGACATAGATTGTAACTTTTCATTACTCGTAATATTTATTCTTTTGCACATCTCTTAACTAGACATACTTAAAATCAATTCAAATTAAAGATCTTTCAGTTCTTCCATACTCCAAGTCTCATTTAACAGATGCACTCGCGTGGGTTACCTAGAAACTGCCAGCATCTCCATTCAGGTGCAAATCATTTGTATATTTCAACGACCTCCAGTCCAATTTCTATTTCTCAAACTGTCAGCTCGGGCTTTTCACTTCTCCTCCCCCTGCCACTTCCTCTCCTTCTCTTCTGCTCTCTGCTTTCTCCAACAGCTGCTCCATACACCTCTCCCCAGGAAAACATAGGTCCAATGCAACAAGTAGCTCTGATCTATTGATGACTCCTCAGTTTGACTGACAGCTGTGGTCCCAAGAGAGGGTCCCCTGTTTTCTCCACTCCAGCACAGCACTTACACGTTGCATTTTGCTGTAGAAGAATCCAGGAAGCTACTTAAAGAGTCAGAGGAGCTTTAAAAAGAAACTGAAAACCAACAAAAGGATGTAGCCTGTTACCTATCAGTTCTTTGTGGACTACAAAGCAGTATTTTGTAGTCAAAATATTCTTAGAATAACTGTTCTTAGTTGCAGTAATTTCCCTGACTATTTCATCTTTGGTTTCTCAAGTACATTCCTAGTGTTGTAGCACCTATATCATAAGTAGTAATGAGGAATATAAGTTAATAAAATTCATTCATGGAAATCATGCCCTAATAACATTTTCTTTGTCCAGCAGCACAAGACCTAAATATGGAAACAAACTTGCTTTTAAATATTTAAAGTGGTGTTGAAAACAAAAAGAATTTGCTTTGAAAGATAGCCCACCTTTTGCCTGCTTATCAAAGAATGAATATTTTCATCTGTGGTTGTGCATGGAGCTCTAGAAGTGAACCCCCTCTGAAGCCAGCTGGCATCCCGGGAAAATGCAAGAACATATGGCAAGCGTCCCAATGATGTTAATACCAACTAGACGCTAGAATAAGCGTGCAGGACCGGGGCCTCCACTCTGAGAACGGAGCTAGAGGGGCAAGGGAAATGTAAAATACAGTCAGCAAGAAAAAAAGATCTGACTTAGAATAAACCTCTTTTTTTTTTTTTTTTACCAACGAGTTAAAAAGTTGCATCTTGGAACATGAGAGCACTGATAATCAGATCTGGCAAGGGTAACAGACAGCATTCCTGAGCCCAGTTCATTTTACTCAATGCAGATTCACCCACCTCTGGAAAGACAGTATTTTGATCCTCGAGAGAGGGGGAAAAGTATGTAAAGTAGGTGTGTACAGTATGTAAAACACGCTATTTCCTCACATATTCCGAATCAAAGCTTTACAACTGGCAGGCAAGAAAGAAAACACGCAGACACAAAAACCAACTTACCAAAAAAGTATCCGCAAAATGTTTGCGACCAGTAACACCAGGCAGACGTAGGTGGAAAAGCCCTCCGCATTCTGTGTCCGCCGGATGTCTCTGTACTGGGGGATGTAGGGCACCACGCCGCCGAAGACCATGGCCCCCGCAGCTCCCCACGACACCAGCTGGTGCATCGGGACCAGCAGCCACTCCACGCCAGCCGCCTCCATGGCGGGGGGAAGCGGGGAGGCTGCCCCGGCGGCAGTCACGCTGAGGGATCGCCTTCCGCTGCAGTTCTCCGGCGGAGCTCGGCTTTAGCCACGCACGGGCTCCCGGACGGGATGCGGCACCATGGCTGCGCCCTCTCTCGCAGGGCCAGGACCTGGCGAAAGGGAGGGGACGTGAGCCCGCCGCCGCCGCGGGCCGCTCCAGCCGCTCCCAGCCGGCCGCCGGGCACTAGCGCACCTA